>VSMD01043381.1:0-17780 GCA_008750895.1 Mirza zaza
CACAGCAACCTCAAACTCCTGGGCTCAAGCAATCCTGCTGCCTCAGCCTCCCAAGTAGCTGGGACTACAGGCATGTGCCACCATGCCCGGCTAATTTTTTTTTTTTCTATATATATTAGTTGGCCAATTAATTTCTTTCTATTTATAGTAGAGATGGGGTCTCACTCTTGCTCAGGCTGGTCTCGAACCCCTGAGCTCAAATGATCCGCCCACCTCGGCCTCCCAGAGAGCTAGGATTATAGGCGTGAGCCACTGCGCCCGGCCCCTATGTCCCTTTTCTGTCCATGATCCCATCAGGGATGCCACATTACGTTTAGTTGTCACATCTCCTTAGACTCCTCTTGGCTGTGGAGTTTCTCAGACTTTCCTTGTTTTCCATGATCTTGACAGTTTTCAGGAATGCTGGTCATGTGTTTTATAGGATGTCCCTCTACTGCAATTTGTTTGATGTTTTGCACATAATGAGCCTGAGCTTATGAGTTATTGAGAGGAAGAACACAGAGGTGAAGTGCCATTTTCATCACGTCCTGCCAATGGGACATACTATCAACATGATTTATCACTGCTGATGGTGACCTCAATCAGCTGGCTGAGGCAGTGTTTGCCAGGTTTCTCTATGTGAAGTTATTTTTTCTCCCTTTCCATGCTGTGAAGCAAGTCACTGTGCACAGCCCACACTTACAGGGCGAGGATTTAACTCCTCTTCCCCCTTAAGGGCACAGTATCTACATAAAATATTTGGAATTCCTCTGCACAGGAGATTTGTCTCTTCTCCCCCATTTATTCAATCATGGACTTTTTTTTTTGCCTTTTTTTTCCAGCATATTATGGGGGTATAAATGTTAAGGTTACGTATATTGCCCATGCCTCCCCTCCCCCCTTGAGTCAGAGCTTCAAGCGTGACCATCCCCCAAACGTTGCACATCTCTCTCATTATGTTTGTATATTCAATCATGTTTTTATCAGTATGGACTCATTGACCTTTATTTTATACTCATAATTCAGTATTACTTTATTGATATTGTTGCTCAGATTGTTACAGCTTTGGCCATTGGAAGCTTATCAGTTATTTCCTGCTTTTGATCGTCCTAGACAGAGTTGTTTTTGATATTGCCAGGTAAGTCTAAAGTAGGTCATAGGAAAGAAACATGTTTCTCCTAGGGGGAAAGTTTTTGTTATAGAAGAGCCCTTTTAAAAGGCAGTGGCTTTGTAGCATCCTTGTGGAATCAGCACCTGCCTTGGTAGCCCTATTTTTATGGTGAGATGTCTTTGTTTTCGTTCACCCAGGAACGCGTTCACAGAGGAGGATTCTGAATTAGTCGTAAATTATATAGCAAAGAAGTCCTTCTGTCGGCGAGCCATCGAACTTACCTGTAAGTTGACTTTTGTTTCCCTCTTTGACACAAGTTAAAATACATGAGAACGAAGACAGAACAGACGATTTCAACAAAAGCCAAAGGAGTTGAAGAATGGATGTTTAGAATGTCTTTAGAAACCAGCAAGTAGATAGTCGGAATTGCCATGCACGTCTCTGCAGGCTGATTTACTGAAATCTGGAGTTGGACCTGGGGTTAAGGGCTCATAATGTCATGAAATGAGGAGGGAAAGACGAACCTTCTGGGGTGACAGGAGATGGGTAAAAGTTCAGGAATTTTAAAGTAACTGACATAATCTCAGGCCTGATTTCCTGTTGTCCTGGCAACCAACTCAGAGGACAATTTGCCATCATGGTTAGGTTGAGCATTGTGGTTTGAGCTTTGCTGAATCAGAGTTGAACCTTCTGGTTTAAAGAGTGGAATCAAGAGGTGACCATGTGGAAAGTAATGTCATCATTTGTCAAGATGTCTTCAGCACCTGAGCCTCCACCATTTGAAAAGGAACCACCCAAAGAGAAAGACTTTCAAAACCCAGGGCTCAGAGGGGTACGCACAACGACCTTATTTCGAGCTGTGAATCCAGAGCTCTTCATTAAACCTAACAAACCTGTAATGGCTTTCGGATCGGTAACCCTTTCACTTTGCATGGCGCGTGTTGGTTATCTACACGCAACACAAGGGAATTAAAAGGACCTCTGTGAATCTATTGATAGTGAGGGACACAGTTATATGAGGAGGAAAACATCTAAATGGGATTAATAGTGCTGGTTACTGCAAATGGAGTTTTAGTCAGGACTCTGAAATCTTCAGATGAAAGACTTTATGAACACACAGTATCATGTTTCTTGTTCTAGAATATGTTAATGAGGAGAGAAGACAGCAGTTGCACCCAGACAACCGTAGTAAATTTTTTCCTTTCATAGCTGCAGCCATCATCTCATTCTTTTTCCACAGAAAATGTCACAATATTTTTCTTTTATTCAATCCTTTTATAAAAATGCCATGAGAATAGAAGTTATTTTTGTTAATTATTAAGTTCTATGTAATAAAAATACCCAGTGCTATTAAAAAAAAAGAGTGGAATCAAGCAGATAGTAATGGTCTTGAATAATTTCAGAAAAAGTTTAGTATGTATGTGCAAATATTAACAAATTCATGCTTCTGGATGTTTACCATTAAAAAAAGACATAAGAATGATAGAATACAGGTTGCTATGAAATAAAAACTTGCTTAATGTAGCATATTAATTACTTTTCTAATCTGTAAATTTTGACTTTTAGATTTCTCAGTTCTTGCACTTTTTTTTTTTTTTTTTTTTGAGACAGAGTCTCACTTTATTGCCCAGGCTAGAGTGAGTGCCGTGGCGTCAGCCTAGCTCACAGCAACCTCAAACTCCTGGACTCAAGCAATCCTGCTGCCTCAGCCTCCCAAGTAGCTGGGACTACAGGCATGCGCCACCATGCCCGGCTAATTTTTTCTATATATATTAGTTGGCCAATTAATTTCTTTCTATTTATAGTAGAGATAGGGTCTCGCTCTTGCTCAGGCTGGTCTCGAACTCCTGAGCTCAAACAATCCGCCCACCTCAGCCTCCCAGAGAGCTAGAATTACAGGCGTGAGCCACCGGGCCCGGCCTGTTCTTGCACTTTTTTAATTTTAGAATTTTTAATTTAAAATTTTTAAATTTAAAAAGTTGTTATTTAGGCCAGGCGCGGTGGCTCATGCTTGTAATCCTAGCTCTCTGGGAGGCCAAGGCGGGAGGATCGCTCAAGGTCAGGAGTTAGAAACCAGCCTGAGCAAGAGTGAGACCCCATCTCTACTATAAATGAAAGAAATTAATTGGCCAACTAAAAATATATAGAAAAAAATTAGCCAGGCACAGTGGCATGTGCCTGTAGTCCCAGCTACTTGGGAGGCTGAGGCAGAAGGATTGCTTGAGCCCAGGAGTTTGAGGTTGTTGTGAGCTAGGCTGATGCCACAGCCCTCTAGCCCGGGCAACAAAGTGAGACTCTGTCTCAAAAAAAAAAGTTGTTATTGAGACCAATTTCTTTTCTTTACTGGAGGACCATTGGAGTAAATTTTTTTTCTCTAAGAACTAATGTGTCCTTTCTAATTATCCACATTTTTTCTTTCAAAGGCTTTCTCATGCCTTAACTGTGACCCAAAGCAAATGATTTGCCAAATAGTTATTGAATTGGTCTCTCCTGGTTAATTCCTCTTGTTGCCAGCACTTGTCAGTGCTGCGTATCTATTAGAAACTTTGTCGTATTATATACCTTATTGTAAAAGATCTTATTCTCTAGTTCCTCGAAGTACTCACTTTAGCACTTTCTACATCATTATAATGAGGTTCCATAAACTATATGTAAAATAATAGCTTGTTCTCTAAATGTTTCCTGTGGTTTGTGAGATCCCTTCCCTGGCACAGGAGGGCAGAGGAGGTGTCCTAGTGGCTCATTTGTATGCCATAGTTAGGGATATAATAGTAAAGAATTCACTAGAAGGTACCTATTAACCTATCTTCCTTACCCCTTTAACCTGGGGACAAACCTCCCCTACAGGAATCTGATGGCAGCTACTCCTCCCACACAGCAGGAAAAGAAATGTGGTTCTTATCATCCTTCCGAATTAATTTTGCCCTGATGGATTCATTAAACTCACATTAATCATAGTAGAATTAAGTGTGATATTTTGCTACTGGCACTTCTGGGGGAGAAATAATGAGTACAAAATGAAAAAAAAGAACGTTTATTGTATAGGGCTTTAAATGTAATTTTAATTATATTCAAATAAAGGAAAGCACGCTGACAACTCCTATGTATGCTCTCACTCTTTTCCTAGTACGAAGCTTGGGAGTCAGCGAGGAACTACAAAATAAACTAGAAGATGTTGTGATTGACAGGAATCTTCTAGTTCTTGGAAAAATTCTGGGCGAAGGTAAGCCGTTTAAAGTAATTCTTTTAAAATGTGGGCTAAGAAGTTTATTTATTAAATAAAATACCATTTTATGACTTTGAGTTATAATACAGATAGTTATGTTTTATAATTTAAAATAATGGGGTAAATAGTGATTCTTGAAACTGAGATTTGGCAAATGAAAAGATCCTCTTCTGTACCCTCAAAAAATATTAATTCTCTTTCTTCATTGAAAAGCGTGCAATTCATTGATCAGTTTCCTATGTACTTAAAATGTATTCCTCTACTTCTCAAGTTTATTGTTCTTGGCACCTTTCTAATTAGTTAAGTAGGAACAAAGATGAAAATACATATTTAATTTGGTAAATTGTTCTTATGATAAATAATAATGGTATTAAGAATGATAATGGTATTAAGAGTTTGTGCTTTATGAACTTCAACAATACGTTTCATGTTCTCCTGTAAGTGTCTTGGATTGTTACACTGCTTAGTAAATTGACGAGCTAAGGTAGGTCTGAGCCACTCAAGCTCGTGACAAGCAGGAGACTAGTGCATAGCACAAGGCCCAGGTGTGCGAGTGCGGGTGTTTCTGTGGTCGAGGAGATTTTGCACAGTGCCCATATAGATGTTTTGCATCACAGGAGAGTTTGGGTCTGTGATGGAAGGAAATCTTAAGCAGCAAGATGGGACCTCTCAAAAAGTAGCAGTGAAGACCATGAAATGTGAGTTATCAATGATGAAACCCATTCTTCTGGGGTGGGCAGGTGCTTCAGTATTGGGTGCTCCATGAGGCCAGTGATGGTGTTCATGTGTTGTGATCTCAGCTGCTGGTGGGTTAGAAGGCAGTGCAGAACACTGGCCACCCAGGGGAGTTACCATAATGAGCTCTTCACACATGCATTACATAGTCTTCACACTCGTGGCAGTAACATTTGTTACCTTTACTATCTCTTGCATGTTCTTGTACACACTTGCACTCTCTATCTCTGTCTGTCTGTCTCTCTCTCCCTTTCTCTCATCTAGCAGAGCTAACAGCTCCAAAGGAAGGTGTGAGTTTCTGAGGCAGGGGTGATCTGGTAGCAGCGTCTGACCCTGGAGGTTGGTCTGGCTGCTCTGTCTAGTGTGGTGGGCCCACTTCCTCATTTGAGGATGATTACATAGCCCTGGGGAAGCTGTGGGCTGCCTGGAAAGTAAGTTTCCCAGAAAGAGGAGAAATACTCTTTGGTCAAAGACATATGAAGAGCTGCTATCACAAGGTAGAACCTCCAAGTGATCTGGGAAGAGAGCCAGCAGCAGGTCAGGGAGGGCCGTGTAAGTCATAGCAGAGAATCTGCTTTTATCCTGCAAGGAGTAAGTGCTATTAAGAGTCTTAAACAAATGAGGAACAGAGCAGGTTACATTCTAGACAGTTCACTTTGGTGTTGGTGTGGAGGAGAATGAATCACAGTGTTGACAAAAATAGCGGTAGATGTCAGTTAGGACACTAGAATATGTGCAGACATCTATATAGACAAGGAAACTGTCTTTAGTGACTTGCTGACTTGTCAAAGTGAAATAGCTAGAAAGGGGCAGATTGTGCTGGACTTTTTCATTACCATAAGATGACCAGGATTCAGTGGTAGAACATTTCCCTCCATGTCCTTCCAGCAAGTGCATTTCTGGAGTTGGGGCCACACAGTGGTCTCAGGGGTTTGAGTCTGCAGGGGTCTGGCTGGTCATGGCCCATCACCAGGGCACCTAGGAAACAAACCATGACCATGTGACATCACACCTGCAGTCTTCATCATGAGTCATATGGATGGAGATTGTTCGGTGTTCAGTTTGTCAATATTCTTGATCTTGCTTTCTTATTACCTGTTAAATACGACTTCTGATCAAGGAATAAAGTAAAGTTGGTTTCTTCCTAAGATTTAAATTTATTATTTACTGGACAGTAAAATATAAGTTAGATTAGAAGCATATATTGAGACTCTTAAAGCAAAATTGGAGGCTAAAGTTCAATTCACAATAACCAAGTCACATGGGCCAGTGCTTTTTGCTTTTTAAATATATCATAATGGCTAATACTCGTGTGAAATAATGGCTAATACTTGTGTGATGCTCGCTGTGAGCCAAGGGACACTGCCACCATTCCTGCATCCATCTGTACAATAGGAACAGAAAGTCAGCACAACTAGGAAGGAGGTTCAAGAATAGCCCCCAGAAACTAAGACACCCTGAAGTTAGAGTACTCTCCAGGGCTGAACCCACTACGCAGCCACACTCCTCACTGTTTCTGCCCCTTGAGTTGTTGAGTTATTGTCACACTGTGTCTGTGGGGGTATTTCCATTATCCCCATATAAGGATATAAGGCAGAGAAGGTTAGAGTGCCTGAAGGAAGGAGCTGAGTCTAAGCAGAGCTGCTGCTTGTTTGGCCTGGCTCTGCTATTCTTTAACTTAAATAGAGGAACTTGCATAGGAATTACAACCAAGCTAATTATCAAAGATTGAAAGCATAGTCTCTGGCCCCTAAATCCTCAGGATCATCTACATTTGCCTAGAGGTTGGTCCCTTGGGGAAGGGTTTGTAGGCAGATTCCTACCCCTCTGTCCCCCCTCACCCCACCCATAGACCTGGTGGTTTGCAGTCAGCAAAGAGAATAGGTGAGGGCAAAGTTGGCAGACATTTCCCAGGTGTATAAATTTTTTAAAATTTTTCTAAATTTGCTTTAATAAGAATAATAATATTTAATATATATTAAGCCCATAGTATGGTACAGATACTGTGCTAGGTATTCTCATGTGTGATTTCCATCTGTAGTTATACCCTGTTAAAACAAATTCCCTAAAGCCAGCCTGCTTTATATTTTGTTTCTTTGTTTTTAATTATAGTAAAATACACATAACATAAAATTGATCATCTTAACCATTTTTAAGTATACAGTTCAGCGGTATTATGTATGTTCATAGGGCTGTATAACCATCACCATCATCATCTCCAGAACTTTGCATCTTGCAAAACTGCAGCTCTGTACCGGTTACCACTTGGTTTTGTGCAGTTCTGTGGCTTCTGACCACTGTGCAAGGTCTCGGATCCACCATTGCAGGATAGCATGCACAGAATAGTGTCACAGCCCTGAAAATCCCCGTGCTTCAAGTGTTTGTTCCTCTCTTCTCTCCCCCAACCCTCACCTTCCCCTGACAACCACTCATCTGTTTCTTGTCGCTAGAGTTTTGTCTTTTCCCGACTTCAGTTTTAAAGAACAAAAATTGCTATTGCCTGCCCCCCTCCCCTCAACTGAGTAAATTATTTGTGCCTAACATTTTCCGCTTTTTCTTTAGTGGACAACTTTTCACAGCGGGAGATCGAGGAGTTTCTCAGTGAGGCAGCGTGTATGAAAGACTTCAGCCACCCAAATGTCATCCGACTTCTAGGTACCTCAGAAGTGGGAGGCCAAGGGGGCTCAGTGGATCTACTCTGTGCCAAAGGAAAAAAATCTCTGGTGTAGATAAGTTTACACTTCATATAAACCCAAAGTATTTTGTAACAGTGAGTTCTTTACCCAGAAGACTTCTTATGATTACATTTTCTGAGTCTGATAGTAAAGATAAAATGGCTTTGCATTTTCTGGACACGGAAGAGCTCAGGAATGATTAGAGTGTCCACAGAATTCTAGGAGACTATGAATTAAATAGCCCCTAGCTACTCAAAGGCAAGACTCAAGAACTGGTCATATTATAATTTTTATTGATTTAAGGTTATCCATGAATTAAATACCACTGGGGTAAAGCTATAAAAGCAGACAGATTTCATAGATCATCTTTGAGAAATAGTTTGTTAACCTATTTGAAAGTTCTGATTTCTTATGATCATGGTGCATGGATAACTTCATGAAACGTGATTTAACAGTTCCATAGAATGTGTTTGACATAATTTGTATTTGCAGCTTTGTTGGCTAAAAAATATAAAAGAGGAGATTAGGTATTGAATGGATGCTGTGTAAGTGACACAATTCCAAGAGAGAAGAGCAACCTGGACATAATTGAATTTTCCGCTGACCTCTTTTTTTTTTTTTTGCTGTGCTGTGCTGTGCTGTGAATTTGATACATGTTACATTTTTTTGGGATCTTTCAAAGTTTTGAATGATTGACTGCAGAGAGATGCAAAAAACCAATGTTTGGTTACAGTATTATGTCAAAGAAACTACTGTTATTCATTCGCAGCTATTAGCTTTAGCAGGCTCTGAGAACAATTGTGCTTTGTGATCATGCCACAAAGGGCAAGTGCTTTGCAAGCCTGGGATCAGGTGACGAGCTGTAGCTCTTGAATTCCATGATAAATGGTAGTGTGGCTTTTCCTTTATGTAACTGTTAAATTTAGGGATACAGATTTTACGTATAAGCCCTCAAAATTATTTTAATAGTTTTAAGCATTTGGTTAGTGTGGACTTCTTCATATGAATAAGCATCTGATTATCACATGAAACTAGTTTGCCCTTGAATCCTAATGGCTTCTCTACCCCTCAGTTAGACTTAGTCTAAGAAAAACTCCTAGGTTTCTAAAAGGCTGCATTTATTACAAATTCATTTTTCAGAACCCTCAGGCAAAGTCTGGCACTAATTTGAAAGAAGGGGGAAAAAAGTAGTGGGCTCCGAGTGTGTTTCATTTTCTATAACACAGCGTGTGAGTTAGGGGCTCTTATTTCTCTAAACTGTTAACTTGGTGGCACATGGTTTCAATTTGGCCAGTGGTCCCCCAGTGCTTTCCTGCTCACACATAACAAGGGCTCTTTGTGACTGATTCTGTGTTTTTGATTTCAGGCGTATGTATAGAAATGAGCTCTCAAGGCATCCCAAAGCCCATGGTGATTTTACCCTTCATGAAATATGGGGACCTGCACACCTATTTGCTGTACTCTCGATTGGAGACAGGACCAAAGGTAATAATCTACTTGCATTGCCTCTGAACAGTTCTCAGGGCTTATGTGACAGAGCCTGGACAACCAAATTGTGTAACCTTGAAAACGAAAGAGGGAAGGAGAGGACATTGACCTTTGTTCAGTGCCCACTGTGCACCCAGGGGTGAAATGTGGTATGTGTTCTCACAGCAGGCCTGCTCGAGAGTGTTATTATTTCTGCTTTACGGTCGAGGGAGTCAGCTGGGCACACAATCTCATGGTCAAGGTCTCACCGACTCTGGAGTCAGGTGGGCCAGGCTCCCAGTGCTGCACTTCATGCCCTTCATGGCCACGTACTAGTACACAGACGATGGGAAGGCCATCACATTGGGAACCCTAAACCCACTCCCACCAGCTCTGCAGACAAGCCACCAGGGGCAAATGTCCCTGTGTGCGACCAGTGTGGTAGAGTCCTGCACACTCCCCTGTACCTAGGTTTACAGTGGCCTGGGGTCAGCCCGGTCACCTTCCCAAAGTGAAGGTGTGCTATGGGACTTGCTCACAAAGTCTTAATGTTTATTAAGGAAGGTTTATTCAGTCCATTAGTTCATCCTGTGAACAAGGGCTGGCTCCAAGCAGGATGCTGAGCTCTGGGGACACCGAAGGAGACATGACAGGTGTGGTTCCTGACCCATGGAACTGGCACTGCTGGTGGGCGAGGGCGAACAGGAGACAGGTGGTCGGTCATTCCCAGTGAAGGGGAGTGGTGGGGTGCTGTGGGCACAGAGAGCACAGGGGCCCAAATGCCACACAGACTGGCCAGAGCGCCCTACAGGGGTGGGGCAGGCTGGGCAACCAGTCTGGGGCAGGGGTGTCAACACACAGTGGGAGGATCTCTTGGTGACCATGCCGGTGGCAGCCAGAACTTCCCCGTTTCAGTCACCTGAGGAGCGTTGGCAGTTTCGAGGCAGAGTCTGAGAGCAGGTGTGGGGGTCTCAGTGTTGCCTCACCTGATGAGCTGAGAGGCCGCATGTTCCCCTGCCCTGCCGGGTCATCTGGAATCTCTCAGTGGGGTGAAGCCAGAGCAGGACAGGGCCCGGTTCATTCTGAAAGGTGCTTGGGCCCTGTGTGCTGTCAGGTAGCCTCTCATTTTTTAAGCCCCCTGTCTTGGCTCTTTCAGTACGAAATGGCTGGATGCCGGGTCTGTTTCAGTTCCCATAGGAGCCTGCGGGGCGCTGTCCTCCAGTGGCTCGCTGAGGGTGAACTTACCTTGTCATCCATCTTTCTCTTTATCGCGAGCCCGTCCATCCTTAGAATCAGAAGATGTGTTGGGAACTGGCTGGCCGGCATGCCTGCCTTCAGCAGTGCCCCTACGGGGGCCAGCACCCCCTGCCCTGAATCCCCACAGCACAGAGAAACCAGGCAGAAACAGGACCTCAGACGGAAGTGCCGCGACCTCCGGCAACTAATGGACTTAATAGCCACAGGTCCCGGGTGACTGATAGAGTTACATGAAGTGTGACAACAGGAATGATGACTGTGGGACTTCATGGGGGAAATCAGCTTAGAAAAACACCAGTCTCTTCATCCCGAGAGACAGGTAAATCTGTATAAACAGCCCTTTATTTAAAATGTGGGAAGGTAGTTGAAACAGGCAAACAAAAATATGAGACCCAAGTTAGGGTCAGCACATCCTGGAACCTCCTCTCCTGTGTCCTGCTGACCCCATTGGCACTTTATGCCTGTGTGTGAGGGAGGGGAAGGGATTTTTGCTTTGCATTTTTTCCCCTTGTTCTGTTCTTCCCAGAGAAGGTCTAAGTGACCTAAGTAGGAGAATGGCCCCTTTTGCTCTCTTATAGTTCCCCCCATGGCCCCAGGCCCAGACTTATTCCTGTTCTTTTCCATGTGGCAGCTCTTAAGTCTTCCACCAGCACGAGTACTGACCCAGAGACAGGAAATTGTACTGGCCACATCACACAGCTATTATAAAATCACTGAGGCTCCTCCAAAGAGGAGAAGGGCCTAGTCCAAAGTACGGAACATTTATGGACATGGCTGAGTTTTTCCCCTTTCTTCCCAAAAAGGAAGATAATAAAGCATATAAAGACCCTACAAAAGAAGAAAACATTATCCACAATTCCCAGCACCTTAGTACAATTGTTAGCAACTTTAGACATTCTCCTCTCATGACTTATTCCTGGTCTGTGTGTCTCGTATACTTGTCATCACTACATACACACCTGTGCAGAGAACGACAATGGCTAACATGTCTCAAGCATTTAGCACAGGCCAGCCTGCATTTTGCATGTATTAATGCATTAGGAGCACAACAACCCTAGGAAGTACTTACTAATAGAATCTCACATGAGGAAACTGAGGCACAGAGAAGGCACTGGTGGAAACAGAGTTGGCCTCCAGGGTGCAGACTCCATGCCTTCAGCTATCCTCGGATTGCCCCATCCCCTGTGTGCCCCTCCCCACAGGGCAACCCCCAGACAGAGCACTGCACCCCATCTCCTTCCCTGGAGTCTGTTTCATGTCGACAGGTGATTTCACTCACATTTAACTTTCAGGTATGTTGTATGGTTTTCCTAATAACTTTTTTTTTGGAGAGATAGAAATTTCATGTTGTACAAGGTTGCATTTTGTAGCAAAAAAATAAAAATACACAGGGCTATTTGATGTCCAAAGATTGTCTTGTGAAGGTTAACTCGTCCCCATTTTTTGGACCCCTATGCAAAAATAGCCTCATAATGTATGTCTTTCTTACATCTTTGTAGAAGAGAACTAGAGAGACAATTTATATGCTTTTTAAAAATATTTTTTAAATTATCATACAGTAAAGTCAACATTTTTTCCCATTTTGTTGCATAGTTCTGTGAATTTTAATACATGTACAGATTGAGGTACCCATAATTTCAATCAGGATACAGAACAGTTCTATCAACCAACAAAATTCTATCTACCCAACAAAAATTGCCTTCTGTTCCCCCTTTGTAATAACACCTCATACCCCCCTGGTTAACCTGTGGTCACCACTGATCTGTTCTCTTTTTTTTTTTGAGACAGGGTCTCACTTTGTTGCCCAGGCTAGAGTGACTGCCGTGGCATCAGCCTAGCTCACAGCAACCTCAAACACCTGGGCTCAAGCAATCCTCTTGCCTCAGCCTGCCGAGTAGCTGGGACTACAGGCATGCACCACCATGCCTGGCTAGTTTTTTCTATATATATTAGTTGGCCAATTAATTTCTTTCTATTTATAGTAGAGACAGGGTCTCACTCTTGCTCAGCTTGGTTTTGAACTCCTGACCTTGAGCAATCCGCCCGCCTCGGCCTCCCAGAGTGCTAGGATTACAGGCATGAGCCACCACGCCCGGCCTGTTCTCTACCACTATGGTTTCATATTTTCAAGAACATCAAATAAGTGGAGTCATACAGTTGTAATCTTTTGAGGCTATCTTCCTTCACTCACCATTATTCCTTTGAGATGCACCCAAGTTGTTGGGTATGTCAATAATTCATTCCTTTTTTCTTGCTGTGTAGTTTTCCATTGTATGGATATGCCACAGTTTATCTATTCATCTGTTAAGGGACATATGTGTTGTTTCCAGGTTTTAGCAATCATGAATGAAGCTGCTATAAAAATTCATATTTAGGCTCATGTAGTTGCTCACACCTGTAATCTTAGCACTCTGGGAGGCAGAGGCAGGAGGATTGCTTAAGGTCAGGAGTTCGAGATCATCATGAGCAAGAGTGTGACCCTGTCTCTACAAAAGATAGAAAAATTACCCAGGCGTGGTGGTGTGTACCTGTAGTCTCAGCTCCTGGGGAGACTGAGGCAGGAAGATCATTTGAACCCAGGAGTTTGAGGTCGCTGTCAGCTACAATGATGCCACTGCACTCTAGCCTGGGTGGCAGAGGAAGACCTTGTCTCAAAAAAAAGAAAAAAAAAATATATATATATGCAAATTTTTGTGTTAAGTCTTCATTTTTCTAGAGTAAATGCCCAGGAGTAGGATGCTGGGTCATATGCTAAGTGTGTGGTTAGCTTTATAGGAAACTGCTAAATTGTTTTCCAGAGTGGCTGCACCATTTTACATTCCTACCAGCAGTGTATAAGAAATTCAGTTCTCCTCATTCTTATTAGCACTTGGTATTATAAGTAGTGGTTTTTCTTTTGGTTTTTTTTTGTTTTTCGTTTTCTGATAGATGTGTAGTGATATCTTATCATGGCTTTTATTTACATTTCCCTAATGATTAATGATGTTGAGTATCTTGTCATGTCCTTGTTTGCCATCCTTATTCCTCTTTGGTGTCTGTTCCAGTCTTTTTGTTCATTTTTTAATTAAGTTGTTGATTTTCTTATTGTTGAATTTTAAGAGTTCTTTATATATCCTAAATACAATTCCTTTGTTGGATACGTGATTTCCACAGATTGTTTTCTCAGTTTGTAGCTTGTCTTTGCATTGTCTTAACACGAGCAAAAAATTTTAAATTTTGATAAAAGTCCTATATATCAGTTTTTTTCTTTTGTGAGTCATGCTTTTGCCATCATGTCTAAGAACTCTTTGCCTAACTCCTGGTAAAAATGATTTTCTCCTATGTTTTCTTCTAAAAATGTTGTGGTTTTACATGTTACATTTAAGCGTGGGATCAATTTTGTGTTATTTTTTGTATAGGGTTTGAGATTTAGTTCACAAGGTTTGCTTTTTTTGCATATGGATGACCAGTACCATTTGGGAAAAGACTATCCTTAATCCATTGAATTGCTTTTGCACCTTTGTCAAAAAGCAATTGGCTGTACATTTCTGAGATCTTTGTTCTGTTCCATTAAACTACATGCCCTTTGCCCCTATCACATTGTCTTGATGACTGTAGCTTTATGGTAAGTCTTAAAATCACATCATGTGATTCCTCCTGCTTTATTCTACCTTTTCAGAATTGTTTTAGCTATTCTAGGTTCATTGCCCTTCCATATAAACTTTAGAATCAGCTTGTCTATGTCTGCCAAAAGTTCTGCTGTGATCTTACCTTCTTTAGAACAAAATAACAAGTGTGGAAAACAAGTACATAGCATTTTACTGACTAATGAATAGTTTCTGTTTGCAAAAATACAAAGTGTATCTTCCATGATGGAAAATAACTTCCAAGTGTTATAAATATAAAAAGGAATGTATTTTCCTATTTTGATACTCAGTAGCCTCAGATAAAGATGGAAGACAGAGTACTTAGACAAACAGGAAAATGAAGCTTTCACTCAGATCTTTTCTTTGCTGCCTTGTTCAGTCAATTCTCTGGGAATAAACACCCTTTGTTCCTGTTGGAACTCCCTAAGACTAGGTATATGTAAATGTGCTTCTCCTGCAGGGTTTGGGTGCTGGACCCACAGTGCCACTCAGACCTCTATGCGAAGGGCAGGTAGCTCGGGAGGTGTTCAGGGCAGACAGGCAGATGACAAGACATGACCCCAGTTCTCACGAGGTTGACAATACATAGGGAGGCAGGCTGCAATAACAAGCATCAAACAGGCATGAGCAACCCGCTCTAGAGCTTCAGGAAAGAAACGAATTCACACTGGAAAAACCTTTTAAATATTCCAACACTACCATCGTGGCCATCCTCAAAGGAGCAGTAGGAATGAAATGGAAAATTAAGAGAAGCACACAGCCAGCATCAGAATGAGCAAAGACCAAGCGATCTGAGAACACACTGTTTTGCTTTGTGTGTGTGTGTGTGTGTTTTTTAGGAAAAGCAGGTTATCTCATATGGCAACAACAAAGTAGTAGAAGGATGAGCGGAGGGTGATAGAGCAGGAAAGACAAGTTGGGGCCAACTTTTAGGGTCTGCAACAGGTAGGACGACTTCACCAGCATGGAATACAAAATCCAACTCAGAATGACCTTGCAAAGGAGATACAGGCTCTCGTGCGATATAGTCCAGAGGTAGCACAGCTCCAGAGCTGGCCACTTCTGTCCTCAATGACATCATCAAGTGTCCAGAAGTGTTTCACCTTTCTGCTTATCCATCTGCAGCTGGCGATCCACGTGGTTACAAGACAGCAGCCACTCCTCCAGCATCACATCCTCACACCAGGCTCCAGAGGCAAAGGAGAGAAGCCTGCTTTTTGTCTCTTTTCCTGCAGTTACATTTTTTTTTTGATAACAGCTTTATTGGGATACAATTCAAGTACCATACAATTTATTTATTTATTTATTTATTTATTTATTTATTTATTTATTTTTTGAGACAGAGTCTCATTTTATTGCCCAGGCTAGAGTGAGTGCCATGGCGTCAGCCTAGCTCACAGCAACCTCAAACTCCTGGGCTCAAGCAATCCTGCTGCCTCAGCCTCCCAAGTAGCTGGGACTACAGGCATGCGCCACCATGCCCGGCTCATTTTTTCTATATATATTAGTTGGCCAATTAATTTCTTTCTATTTATAGTAGAGATGGGGTCTCGCTCTTGCTCAGGCTGGTCTCGAACTCCTGAGCTCAAATGATCCGCCCACCTCGGCCTCCCAGAGAGCTAGGATTACAGGCGTGAGCCACCGCGCCCGGCCAAGTACCATACAATTTAAAGTGTTCAATTCAGTGGTTATTAGTATATTCCAGAATTGTGCAACCATCACCACAATCAATTTTAGATCATTTCCATCACCTAAACAAATAAACAAAAAACAAAATCCATACCCTTTAGCAGTCACCTCTGAATCCGTTTTTACTGCTCCTCCCTTGCTCCTAGCCCTAAGCAACCACTAACCTACCTATTTCTCTCTATATTTGCCTATTTGGGATACATCATATAAATGGAATCATCTAAATCTGTAGTTTTTTGGTGGCTGGCTTCTTCTACTTCCATAATTTTTTCAAGGTTTATCCATGTTGTAGCATCAGTACTTCATTCTTATTTATAACTGGATTAATATTTCATTGTGTGGATATACCGTGCTTTGTCTATTCATCTGTTGATAGACATTTGAGTTCACTTTTTCTGGCTTTTATTAATAATACTTTATGAATATTTTGCACAAATTTTTGCATTGACATATGTTTTAAATTCTTTTGGTATATACCTAGCTGTAGAATTGCTAGATCAAGTGGTAACTAAATGTCTAACTTTTTGAGAAACTGCAAGATTGTTTTCTAAAGTAGCCACATCATTTTCCATTCCCACCAGCAATGTACAAGGATTCCAATTTCTTCATATCCTCACTAACACTTGTTATTATCTCACATTTTTATTCTAGTCATTCTAGTGGGTGTGAAGTGGTCTCTTATTTTGATATGCATTTTGATATGCATTTCTGTAATGACTAATAATGTTGAGCATCCTTTCATATGCTTTTTGGCCATTTGAATATCTTCTTTGGAGAAATGTCTGTTCTGATCCTTTTTCTATTTTTAATGGGGTTATCTGTCTTTTTGTTATTGAGTTTTTATGAGTTGTGTGTATATTATAGATACAAGTTCCTTATCACATGTGTGATTTGAAAATATCTTCTTTCTGTGGCTGTCTTTTTGCTTTCTTGATGGTGTTCTTTGAAACATAAACGTTTTTAATTTGGGTGAAGTCCGATATATCTTTTTTTTCTTTGGTTACTTGTGCTTTTGGTGTCATGTCTAAGAAATCATTGCCCAGTCCAAAGTCACAAAGATTTACCCCTATGTTTTCTTCTAAGAATTTTCTTCTAAGAATTTGGGCTCTTACACCTAGGTCTCTGATCCATCTTTTGATCATTTGAGTTAATTTTTTGTATATGGTTTGGGGTAGAGGACAAATTTCATTCTTTTGCATGTGACCATTGATTGAAAGGACTATTCTTTCCCTATTGTGAATGGTTTTGACATCCTTGTTATAAATCAATTGACAAAAAAAAAAGTTGGCCATATATTGGCTTATTCCTGGACTCTCAGTTCTATTCCATTGATCTACATGCCTATTTTTATTCTAGTACCATACTGCCTTAATTATAATTGCCCTGGAGTAACTTTTTTTTTTTTTTTTTTTGCTCCAAGGAGTTGGGAACATATGTAGTAACTTTTTAAATCAGTAAGTGTTAGTCCTCTGTTCTTATTCAAGCTTTTTTTTGGCTAGTTTGCATTCCTTGAATTTCCATATGAATTTTAGGATCAGCTTGTCAATTTCTACCAAGAAGCCAGCTGGTTGATCAATCTGGGGAGTTTTGCCATCATAACAATATTAAGTCTTCCAATTTATGAACACAGGATATCTTTCCATGTATATAAATCTATAATTTCTTTCAACATTTTATACTTTTTTTTTTTTTTTTTTTTTTTGAGACAGAGTCTCACTTTATTGCCCAGGCTAGAGTGAGTGCCGTGGCGTCAGCCTAGCTCACAGCAACCTCAAACTCCTGGGCTCAAGCAATCCTGCTGCCTCAGCCTCCCAAGTAGCTGGGACTACAGGCATGTGCCACCATGCCCGGCTAATTTTTTCTATATATATATTAGTTGGCCAATTAATTTCTTTCTATTTATAGTAGAGATGGGGTCTCGCTCTTGCTCAGGCTGGTCTCGAACTCCTGAGCTCAAAGGATCCGCCCACCTCGGCCTCCCAGAGAGCTAGGATTACAGGCTTGAGCCACCGCGC
>VSMD01043383.1:0-22691 GCA_008750895.1 Mirza zaza
GCCATCCCCCTCCCCCTTTTGTTTATCCTTTATGATGTAAGATCCACCTAAACTTGATGTTTGCTAATAAACAGTGGTTGGTTACTGTTAACACTAAGCTCTCTACTTGGGTAAGGGATACATTTTCTTCTCAGATCTACAACTAAATGGCAGAATAATGTGCACACCTCTTAAATCCCAGTTTCTAGCAGGCGTTCAACTGGTACAGCTTTGCTTTCCTAGTATGACGTTTTTTCTTGCCCCTGCACTCTGGTTCTTTGACACGGTTTGAGGGAGTAGTTGAAAAAGTACAAATTATCTTGTCTCTGTCCCGTCTGTACCGTTTACCTGTTAGAGATCCATTTTGCAGGATATATTGTGACACCAGTGGCTTGCCCTTTCTACTCAGTTATCTTATGAAGGTTATTTTCTTTTTTTAATGGATACAGAAAGATGGTGGACAGAGAAGTAAGCAGGAACAAAACTTTTTGGCTTTATCATAAAGTAATACCTAGATGGTATATGTTGGCTGCCAGGTTTTCTAGATCTGTGGTCCCCAACCCCCAGGCCACAGCCCAGTGTGAGTCATGAGCTCTGTCCACCCACCCCCAACGCCCAACGCGTTTGTGGAAAAATTATCTTCCATGAATCCAGTCCCTGGTGCCAAAAACAAAAATGTTGGGGACTGTTGTTCTAGGTGGTATATGTCCCAGGTCTCATGAGTCAGGAGATAGTGGAGATACACAAATTGCCCTTTTAATAACACCCCTCCCTTTATAGCCAATCTCTCTTTCATGAAGTATAAGGCTCTGGTGTTTGTTGATATAGTGCCATCAATCTCATATGAGAAAGTAAAGAGTTATCCAACATCCTGGTGTTAGATTTTTTAGTAGTATCCAGTTTTTCATGGGATTAACATTTTTCTCTTTTTCTATTTCTTCATAAGTATTTTAGTGGGAAAGGCCACATTGAATCCTACCATTCAACATAATTTGAAACCTAGAATTTGATAAGGCTGATTTAACATCTCTGAACTTAAGCTGATTGGTTAGTCCTCTCTGAGAAGTTGCATTTTTCTCACTTCTGCTTGCTTTTCTCTTTAACTATAATAAGACCTTTTCCCCCAATAGTAGAATGACAAGGAATCTATACTATTTTTTCATAGGGACAGGCCTTGTTAGTAGAGGCCTTCTGAAGCTTTTGCCTAGATTATGATCTGAGTCTCTTATAATTTACAAAACAGCAAGAAGAAAGAGGGTTTGAACAAAGTTGTGCTAGAGCTTGAATCTGTGATATGCCAAGGCCTGTACTGATTGAGGGAGGATTACCAGCTGGCAGTGGTAATACAAATAAGTTTTTCAGGGATGGGAAACTAACTCTAGAGGACTCCTAGTTAAGACTCTCCACAGAATCTCTGGGCAATTGGAAATACTGTGCTCTCCCCTGGGGAGATGGAGTGGGGATTAACTTTTCTCTAGGTCCAATGTGACCTAGGGAATTAGGTTAGAAATACAATTAAACCTGTTTGTCTTGTCCATTGTGATGTGATAGCCCTAAAGGAAGGGTCTGTTTTGTGTGGGAGTTTATTTCAGGCTGAATCCTTGCCTGTATTGTTTCCTTTAACAGCTTTTTAAATTTTCTTTTTCCAGCAATGATGTTGTCCACTGGGCATGTACTGACCAATGTGGCAGGTCTGAGAACATAGCTGAAGCTGAAAATAGGAAAGCTGGGGGCAAGGAAGAGCCTTGAATCTTGAGGTGGGACGTTGACTCTAAGATGTCCTTGAGCAGTGGAGCCTCCGGAGGGAAAGGAGTGGATGCAAACCCGGTTGAGACATACGACAGTGGGGATGAATGGGACATTGGAGTAGGGAATCTCATCATTGACCTGGACGCCGATCTGGAAAAGGACCAGCAGAAACTGGAAATGTCAGGCTCAAAGGAGGTGGGGATACCGGCTCCCAATGCTGTGGCCACACTACCAGACAACATCAAGTTTGTGACCCCAGTGCCAGGTCCTCAAGGGAAGGAAGGCAAATCAAAATCCAAAAGGAATAAGAGTGGCAAAGACACTAGCAAACCCACTCCAGGGACTTCCCTGTTCACTCCGAGTGAGGGGGCAGCTAGCAAGAAAGAGGTGCAGGGGCGCTCAGGAGATGGTGCCAATGCAGGAGGCCTGGTTGCTGCTATTGCTCCCAAGGGCTCAGAGAAGGCGGCTAAGGCATCCCGCAATGTAGCCGGCTCCAAAAAGGAAAAGGAGAACAGCTCGTCTAAGAGCAAGAAGGAGAGAAGCGAAGGAGTGGGGACTTGTTCAGAAAAGGATCCTGGGGTCCTCCAGCCAGTTCCCTTGGGAGGACGGGGTGGTCAGTATGATGGAAGTGCAGGGGTGGATACAGGAGCTGTGGAGCCACTTGGGAGTATAGCTATTGAGCCTGGGGCAGCACTCAATCCTTTGGGAGCTAAACCGGAGCCAGAGGAAGGGGAGAATGAGTGTCGCCCGCTAAAGAAAGTCAAGTCTGAAAAGGTAAGAGGTGGCCAGATCTGGCTGCCCACTGCCAGTCAGAACTGCCCTGCACCAACTGCCAAATGCTATGTGCACTCTGTGGGAGGCTCATTAGTTTGTGGGTAATGACCAATTACAAGGTCAGAGCATCTGGTAATGATAATGTGGTTTTGTTCTAAATTAGAGGATTCCCTATAGACTCATTTCCAGCAGGCATGGACATTTTGGAACAGTATATCTGTTGTTGGGGGCAGCTACTTGACAGAATGAATTTTCTGTAGTCTGAGTTGAGACTTTCCCATCTTGCCCTTGTCCCACTACAGACACTTGTTGCTAGAGGCTGGCATCAAACCTTTATTTGGTTCCCCAGCTTGACTGGCATTTCATCATCAGAGTTATAATAGATGATAAACTTAATAAGCTTTTGGTTATATGTATAATATGGTTCTTGGTGGGATAAATGGTGCTGCTGGGTCTGTAAAAGAACAAAGGGTTAATTAAGTTTCATGACATATCTAACAAGTGTTCTGTTGGTGGCTACCAAGAGCAAAGGGGCAAAGTTTTGGGGCAGGAGGTTTTGACTGTTCTGTGAGATACTTAATGAAACCTTGTGAGTTAATGTTGTGGCTATGAAAGTTTGGCTTGGAAAGAAATTCTTTGGCCACTAAAGGTATAGCTCTTTGCCAGGTGTCTCCTGCAACTATTGTAATTATTATAATTATCAAAGTCTCCTGGTGATTTAATAGCTGCCAAACAGTGTAATGATACCTTGCCTTCTGCTTGACTTAGAAGGACAGGTGCCTACAGCCCCATGAGGAGTTAGAACTGAATCCCTTCTCTGGGAAGATGATCTTAGTTTATATCTCAGGAAATGGAGCTTGCAGGGCTGGAGCAGAGTAGATGTGAGTCTAGGGTCAGCTCAGGCTGCTTTAAACTTCAGCAGCTTATAATTTCCTACAAAGTGGCTGGCCTGGTGTCGAGCTGTTCATTGGCTCTTGATTTTCTGCTCTGTGCTTTGCTCACCCTGTGCTTTCAGCTGATCCCAGCAGATGCAGTATAAATTGATTTCTCTGTAATTACATCAGCTGCAGCAGGGAATACCTATTTCCATATGTAAATGTTAATAAATAAAGACTGGATGTGTGTGTTTGGATGGTGGTGCCCCATTCGTGCCTGGATTCCAGTGGTAGCTTGTAATTTCTTTGCTGTAGGTATTTTGGTCTTTGTCTTGGGCACATATGTAGCTCTTAGCAACATCTGGGCATTTCTGGTTAACAGGGCTGTGAGTTTCTTCCACTAATAACACAATGGCTCATTCCCTTTTACCAGTGGCAGCTGCCAGAGGCTGCCTGTGTTTAGGTGGCAGATGCTATAGTCCACTTCAGCAGAGTCAAATTCCAGCTGGTTACTGGCGTAGCTTATCCTCTACTGGCTGTGATTTACCATTTTCTCTGGGGTACAGATGGATAATACTGTTTTAAAGAGGCCTAGGAGTACCAGGAGTTCTACTATTCCCTACGTCTGGCTTTGAGAAACTCTTGCCATATATCTATGTTCATAATCATTGTTCTTCCTGTGCTAAAAAGCCCTTCTGAAGGGGCCTTTATTTTCCTTTCTCTTTTTTTAAAGGGTACTTGATTTATGTATAGTCTTTTGCACCCGGTAGTAGTCTGTGGGTGAGAGGATTAATGTTGCTTAGCTTCATATTGGATTTAAATCTAAATGTCCATGATTATCTTCAATGGAGAAGCAAATGGAACCCATATTTTCTCATATGGGTGTGGGGACTGGTTGGGTGGCTGCCCTTCAGATTGTAATTGGGCTAAAACATGCAATATATTCAGCTAAGAATAAACCCTGGGGCTGGGCACAGTGGCTCCCACCTGTAATTCCAGCACTTTGGGAGGACGAGATGGGAGGCTCACTTGAGGCCAGGAGTTTATGACCAGCCTGGGCAACACAGTGAGACTTTGTCTGTATAAAAAATTTAAAAATTAGCCAGGCATGGTGGCGTGCACCTGTAATCCCAGACACTCAGGAGGCTGAGGCAGGAGGATTGCTTGAGTCCAGGCGTTTGAGGCTACAGTGAGCTATGACGACACCACTGCACTATAGCCTGGGCAACAGAGCAAAACCCAGTATCTTTAAAAAAAAAAAATATATATATATATATATATATATATACACAAACACACACACACACACGCACACACACACACCCCTGGTGCTGTGGAATTTTGCCCTTTAATAATGTTGCCTTGCTATAAGCTTTGCCTTCCAAGGAGACCGAGAATGGGGTAGTGGAATGAGATAGAAGAGAGAGACTATGCGCCAGTTTTTGGAAGGTAGATAAAATTGCTGACAAACACTTTTAGAAGCAGAAAATTTGCTGTGCAGTTTAATGTTACCAATAAGCAAAAGCTTGCTTTCTCAATTCCTTCCTCTGTTCCCTCAACCCTTTTGGGCAACCTGGTTCTGGGGGTGCCTTTCCATATTGTCTTTGGCCATTGCAATAAATAATTATATAAATAAATGTTTGGAAGTTGCTAGGAGATGAAAACACACTGTACAGGGAGAGAACATTTCTGGAATGGGAGGAGGGGAAGAGACAAGTTAAAGGAAAGAAGTTAGGAACCTTGTAGTGGAGCAGCTTTTGAGAAACAAGAACGCCAGGGTTTGGGGCATAATGGGTGCTCAGTTACTGTTTGATGATTATAAACTATAGTTTATAAGCAGTCTTTGAAAATCTCTTTAAGATGTTCTCTCTGAGAAATGGGCTTGCCTATGGCCTAACTGGTTTGGAATGTTCCTTCTATGTAGGGACAACCAACAGAACCAAAACAGCTAAAGAGATGTTTTGATATAATCTAGGAATTGTACATTCTAAACTGGGAACTGTCATGAAGAGAGAAAACTTGTAAAATTTGGAAAATGTCTTGACTGGAGTCTCCCCTTCCTTGGAAATAGGAGAGAAGATAATGGAGTCTGTGGTGCAGGGTAGAATGTTAACTGCTAGCTAATAAGAAATATTTGAATATATAAATTATCTACCTCTGGGTCTTCCCTCTTATCAAGGTAGATATCTTACTATGACCTAGGGAATTTCCTATCTGCCAAGGATGTGAATTTCCCTTCATGGGATCCCGCTCTACCATACCTCTGTGTGGCAGTGCTCCCTGTGCTGTTTCCCAGAGTTCTGGGAGAGACCAGAGATGGCTCTTAGCAACTGCTGCTGCCCTGAATTGTTATTGAATGCTCCTGCCTCATACTTCCTGCCAGCTGAAGAGATGGGGGAGGGAATGTTGAGGAATAAACAAGACAGAGCCTTCCGGCTCCTGCCTGTTCCCTTGCCTTTGGTTTGATTGATGGGTTGTTAAGTTAGGGATGGAAGGGGAGGTAGGGAGGAGGGAGGGCGCCTGTCTGAGTGTCCTGAGCTTAGTGCTTGTGTCGCCACTCTGACAGGCAAGAAAAAAGGAATTTACAAACCACAGATGGCAGCGATCTATCTGTGCTGACTCTGTCAGGGCTTATGACCAGAAGTTTAAGGTGAGAGTCCTTTTTTATTCAAATCATATAAAGTAATCGGTAGGCTCTAGTGGTTAAAGGATTTAGAAATTTGCAACCAGAAGCTCCTTCTCGCCTCTTTTTAGCTGCTGCTTTTGCTCTTGCAAGGTAGGAACACTGCACTCTGCTTTCCCCATGCTTTTGTGTCAGCTTCTGCTGCTTTAAGAATGCTGCATATATTTACCACTTCCCCCATTAGTTTAGGATACAAGGAAAATGTTCAAGTGTGCTCTTTTGCTCTTTTGCCCTCTGATCATGCTTGGTATTATATCCTGTGTTCTAAGAGCATCTTCCTTTGCCCTTGGTTTTGTGTTCCTGCCCTAGTTTGTGCCTTCCAGCTCAGTTCTCTTGTGTTACAATCCTTCATTGCCCAACCAAGGTCAGGTCTCTTTTATTCCTTCTAATTCAAAGCTTTCTCAAATACCTTCCTCCTTCACTAGCTGTTCTTTCTTGGCTATTGATGGCATAGCAGTCAACCTTGTTTCCTGAAGCCCAATGCCCTCAAGCATTTTCCTTCATAGAAAAAACGAAAAACGAAGTTGATATTTATGTGCAACAGAGTTGCATTCTCTAACTACAAGCTTAATTAATTTTTTTCATTCAGCTGCTCTGTTTCCCTTTTTCATGTTATAATTCATGGAGGGCCTAGAGAACTGTTATCTTGTCCAATTTCCTCATTTTATAGAAGAAACTAAGACCAGGGAAGTCATGTGACTTGCCCAGGACCTCACAGTTAGTGGCAAAGGCATGCATGGAAACCAGGTTTCTAGACATGAAATTCTTATGGCATGTCGCTACTTTGGGATTTTTAACAAATCTTAACTGTCATGAGGGATTATCCATTTTCATAGTGTAAGAGACTACCTTAGAAACATTGGGTATAAAGGCCAAAGACTCCAAGACTGCTTTCACTTGTTTTTCATAGTGACTTTAACATTGTAGACACTCAGTAAACAAACGATCTTTCAGTTTAGGGTTCTTAGGTAAGGTGATGATGTTTGTAGGGAATAACCATTTACAGTTGGTACTGAACCTATCCTGTTATATGTAAAGAAGGAAAGTTGCTTCTAAACTGCTACTCTGAGCTTGACTCCTTAAGGTATATATATGTGTGTATGTGTGTGTTCTGGAATATTTCATTCAGTCAAATTTTCATTGTAATCATTGAGGCATTATTAGTTCGTTCTTTGTTTGGCAATGCCAGGTAAGGAAAACCCCTGTTTCAGTGCTTTGTACTTGGACACATCACTAGTAGCAGACCTTCAAATGTATTGTGGATGTTAAATGTTTTGTAAAGAGAAGATAACTGTTGGGTACTGTTATCACTTTTTATTTATTCAATACATTAACCAAGTGCATTTTAGGTTTTAGATACTCTATTTGGTGCTGGGTATACACTGGCAAATAAAACAGAGATGGTCCCTGCTTTTTGAGGAGCTTATAGTTTACCATCTAGGGCAGAGTTCCTGAAAGTATGTCCTGTAAAACCATGTGCATCACATCACTAGAGTGTCAAAAATGAGGTTCTTAACCCGTAACCCAGTTCTGCTAAATAAGTTTTTGGGGCAAGGTCCCAAAAATCTGCACTTGAGAAGTCTCTCCAGATAATTGCTATATACGTTAAAGTTTGTGAATCTTTGTAAATTTTCTTTATAAGGTAGGCAGTGGGAGCCACTTCACATTTAAAACACCAGCCATAAGGCTGGGCACAGTGACTCTTGCCTGTAATCCCAGCACTTTGGGAGGCTAAGGTGGGACAACATACTGAGACTGTGCCTCTACAGAAAAAATACAGAAATTAGCCAAGCCTGGTGGTGCATGCCTGTAGTCCTAGCTACTTGGGAGGCTGAGGTGGGAGGATCATTTGAGCCCAGGAATTAGAGGTTGCAGTGAGCTATGATCATGCCACAGCACCTGTCTCTACAGAAAAAAAATAAAACACCAGACTTCTAAACTTCAATTTCTCCTCAACTCTTATGTATAATTTAGTGGGTTGAGAGTATAAGTACTGGAGCCTCACTACCTGGGTTTGTATCCCAGCTCTACCACTTATTAACCAAGCTACTTAATGGTTCTTCCTTAATTTTCTCATCTGCAAAATGAGGAAAACAATAATACCTACATAAGGTTGTTATGAGATTAAATTAGTTCATATTAAACAGAACAGTGCCTGGCACGTAGGAAGCATTCAATAAATATTAGAAAAGCAAAACCATGATTTGAGTTGAAATATGTATGTCTGGCCTAGGCAATAATGGACTAAAATATAACAACATTCCACTATACAGGAAGCCCAGTATGAATAGATAAACATGTTGATGTAGACTTTCAGCACTATGCTCAGAAGTAGTTCCAAACCAAGGTTGGGAAATTTGCATACTGGTGATGTGTTCGAAAGCCCCTAATATTTATAGTTGGGGGTGGGGGGGTGAGGCCAAAAATTGGCTTCAGAGAATATTGAAGTGGCCTGTTGAATTTCAGATTTCATATGAATTGAATTTCCTTTCTAGCCATATTCCTGGTGTGGCGTTAGGTGTATGGATAGATTTTAACTGTGGGTTTGCCAGCATATGGACGCTGGAAGAGCACTAAGTGTTTTTTTTCTATGCAAGAGTGCATGGAAAACCTAAGTCCTAGTCCTTAATCTTCCTCCCCCAGTGTGAACTTGTATTTTTGCCATTTGGGTATAACAGCTTATACCATCAGAGCTCATCCAGAGAGGCAGCAGGGCTTAGGCTTTCAGGCTGGAGGTGGCAGTTACATACACAGCTGAGATCCTGCCACTGCTGGCTGTCTAAGCCCTCCTCTCTGTGGTTTTCGCTCTTCAAGCCATGCTTGAGTAACCCGCCTCCAGAGCTGCTGACAGGGCCGTGTTCAGAGGCCTTGGAAATTACACTGTTCATTTCCTTATCATCCCCTGACCTGCAGTGCAGAGCCTTCTGGTGCAGGAACAAGGCAGAAAAAATCCAGACGGCTCCCAGCCAGCATGTGTCAAGAGCTACAAAGAAGGAAATTGGACTTGCTCACTTAAAAACCATGGGGTTAGGCTTTGATTTTTGGTTCCTGCAGAGAGTTATTTGTGTGTGTGAGCATGTTCTATCTCTGTGTATATGTATAGAATGAGTCTGTGCGTGGCAAAGCTGTGGAGGGAGGAGCATCTGAAAGCAGAGAGCAGAGGGAAGATTGCCTTTCTCTTCACTTAATTTCCCAGTTGTGCCATTGGGATGGGCCTGGGAGCATTAGCATCAGGAAGGTGCCAGACCATATTAATATTTTAAAATATATTTCTCTTGGTACAGTTTAGTCATGGTTGAGAGCACCTACACAAGAAGCTTCCCTGGCTGGCTAAGGAGACATTTTTAACAAATCCTATTCCCTAAAGTCACTCATCCTAGATGACATTGACTTAATCAATATTTAAGTTGCCCAAGATATTGTAGACTTTGGGTCAGTCTTGGGTAAGAGAAATAGCTCTTTTGAGTGAAGAGTACTGTGACAGAAGAGAGACAGGAGGAAATTATAGCATTTTGATATTTTCTGTTTATATTTATAGTGCAAAATTCTATTATGTTTTAAGAGCCTGTCTTTGTCTTGGGGATGGGTATTGCAAAACGATCAACTTATTTTTTTTTTTTTTTTTTTGAGACAGAGTCTCACTTTATTGCCCAGGCTAGAGTGAGTGCCGTGGCGTCAGCCTAGCTCACAGCAACCTCAAACTCCTGGGCTCAAGCAATCCTGCTGCCTCAGCCTCCCAAGTAGCTGGGACTACAGACATGTGCCACCATGCCCGGCTAATTTTTTCTATATATATTAGTTGGCCAATTAATTTATTTCTGTTTATAGTAGAGATGGGGTCTCGCTCTTGCTCAGGCTGGTCTCGAACTCCTGAGCTCAAATGATCCGCCCACCTCGGCCTCCCAGAGAGCTAGAAAACGATCAACTTATTTTGTTCTTTGGCATCTCTCTTGCCCAAGAAGGACCAAAGGAAAGACTTTTCAGGCTGAAGAAGTAGAATGTGAGTGGTAAGAGGTTCTTGAGCAGAGTTTACAAACATTCTGTCCTTTATTTTCCTTTTTCTGCCTTACTGTCACTGGTGCTATTGGAGCCTTTGTGAAGTGGGGGGAAGAAAGGAAATCTCTTAGCTTTCAGACCTGGAGGTGGTTTTAAACCCTAGCTGTCTTTCTTGTTGAAAGTACTCTTTAGAGAAGTGTTTTCACTTGAGGTGATAGCCAAGGTGAGAGAGGATTACTTCTTTTCCCTTCATACAGAGCAATGGGCCCCATATCAGTATCATCTGAGAACGTGTTAAAAATTTGAATCTCAGGCCCAAAGTCAACTTAGAAATTCTAGACTTTAACATTAGCTGTCCCTTAGCCAAGTGTGGTGGCACATGCCTGTAGTCCCAGCTACTTAGTAGACTGAGGCAGGAGTCTCCTTGCTTGAGACCAGGAGTTTGAGGTTGCTGCGAGCTAGGCTGATGCCACAGCACTCTAGCCCAGGCAACAGAGTGAGACTCTTGTCTCAAAAAAAAAAAAGAAAAAAATTAGCTTTCCTGTTAATTGTGAAACACACTGAAGTTTGAGATGTACTGTTGTATAGCACCCTTCTCTCTCAATAGTGAAAATGAAATTTACCAAAAACTTTAAAGGGCAAAAAATAACCCTGGACAGTAGATATGATTGTTATTCTTTGAATGATATCCAGGAATATTTTTTCTCTTTGTGAACAAACTGACAGGAACCTAAAATTGGAAGGAATATCTAAGGGTTTAGGACTTTGAAAGTGAAGAGCAGAAAAGATAGTCAAAAAAGCGTCACTTTTCTTATCTGTAATGTGGAAGTAAATAATAGACTGACCTCATAGGGTTATTGTAAGGCTTAAATGAGGTAAAGGAGGTTAAACACTTGGCACAGTGCCTAATATATAGTAAATGCCCAATAAATGTTAGCTGTTGCTGATGTTATTGTTCTTAGCTGTGAGGTACAAGGTCATTATGAAATTAAGGAGAAGGCCGTCCTTAGAGACTTTGAAGAGTTAAGTCCCTGAAGACCTTGAAAAATAATGAATTTATGATAGCTTATATTGCAACTCCTACTGATTTCCAGAAAGGCTTGAGAGAGAGAGATTGATGCAGAGCATTTAGAGCCACTGAGGTATAAGTTTTATTTTTTGATTTGTTGGTTTAAAAGTGTACTTTGGACTCCTTTGGTACAGGGCCGATCGCAGGTTGAAGAACCATGGCTCTTGCTAAACCATATTCCATTAAAGTCAGTTTCTTTGGTATATAACCAGCTCCTTTTGAATTATTTTCCTAGTGATTAAAATGAAGATAACATGATTGTTTTAGTTTAGAAAGTTTTTTATTTCTGTCTGCCAGTCCTTGTATATTATAGTACAGATTTTAGCCTTTTGGAGAGATTATTAGCACAGGTAGCCTGAACAGTCAAGAGAAGAATGAGAATTGAGACACAGTAGTCTCACCCTGATCCTTGTTTTTGCTTTCTGAGATTTCAGTTATCTATGATCAATCATGATATGAAAATATTAAATGGCAAATTCCAGAAATAAACACTTTATAAGTTTTAAACACTACATTATTCACCTCAATTCATCTCATCATGTAGGCATTTTACCATCTTACATCATCACAAGAAGGAAGGTGAGTACAGTACAGAGAGAGAGCCACATTAACATAACTTTTGTAGTATATTATTATAATTGTTTTACTTTATTATTTATTTTTAATTTCTTACAGCATCTAATTTATAAATTATATAAATTAGACTTTATCATAGGTATGTATGTACAGGAAAAAAACATTGTGTGCGTGTGTGTGTATGTGTAGCGTTTGGTACTATTTGTGGTTTCAGGCATCCACTGGGGGTCTTGGAATGTATGTCCGAAGATAAGGGAGGACTACTATATTTCTTTTTTATAAATTCCGTCACTAGCTGCAGGAAAGAAAAATGCGGTTTTTAGAGTTTTGGAGGTGGTCAGTTTTCACCTTGAAATGTTTAATGTCCATTGGGAGAATATAATTTGACTATATGCCTGAGAAATACTGTAATTGCTGCTTAAATTTAAGACCACTGGGTTACAGCTCTAGCGACAAATACTGGATTACTTTTTGATGAGCCAGACCTGGGCATTAAATCCTTTCTTGGGCTGTTTTTGTTTAGTAATGGGTTCTTTTTTTTTTTTTTTTTTTTTTGAGACAGAGTTTCACTTTATTGGCCAGGCTAGAGTGAGTGCCGTGGCGTCAGCCTAGCTCACAGCAACCTCAAACTCCTGGGCTCAAGCAATCCTGCTGCCTCAGCCTCCCAAGTAGCTGGGACTACAGGCATGTGCCACCATGCCCGGCTAATTTTTTTTTCTATATATATTTTAGTTGGCCAATTAATTTCTTTCTATTTATAGTAGAGATGGGGTCTCGCTCTTGCTCAGGCTGGTCTCGAACTCCTGAGCTCAAACGATCCGCCCACCTCGGCCTCCCAAAGAGCTAGGATTACAGGCTTGAGCCACCGCGCCCGGCCTTAGTAATGGGTTCTTTCATTGTCAAATTTTCATAAACTGGTACCCAACTCACCTAGCTCAGAATTGATAATCCCTGGTATATATGTTTCTTTAGAAGTTAGGTACTTAGCTCTACACTTAATCAAACCATAGTGAAAGGTACAGAAAGTGTTGTAGAAAAGAGGTATACATATTCATCATACTTATACCAACCAAAGTAGCATAAGGTTAGAGAATTTAACATTCAGGCTGCAGAGTTTCTTGGTGCTGAGACTTCTCAACTTAGGGTACATATCGGAATCACTTCTGGAGCTTTTACAAAGCACAAATGATTTACTGGGGACCCGAAGTACGTTTTGGGTCTGGGAACCCCAAGCACACACATTTTTATTTGTTTGTTTGTTTGCATAAGAGATTCAAGTTGACCTGAATATATGTTCCTTAATGTTCCTCTTGGTCAAAAATCAATACTGTGTGGAATGGACTTTGGCTTCACTATACTGCCTGTAGGAACCCCCATGACTCCCTGAGCCAGTGAACTCTTGGAGTTGGCCTTGCTTTTTGCAATTTCCAGATGGAGCTATGTATTGCACTTTAGATGTCATGTGATTCTGAAGTGTCTTTGGCATACTCAAGATTCTCCTCCAACATTTCTATTCCATTGCTCAGTCTACAGGATGTTTATGTTGGGGTCATTCATTTAGGAATGAGAAGTCAGGTTCAACTGTAATGGACCTTACTTCTCATTATCACCTGAATTAGGAGAATTAATTATTAAATTTCTGACAGTTATAAACCTTTAAGGTAGAACATCCATAATCAGTGTTACTAATTCAATTTTAAATGATTGTTCCAGAATGTTTTTGGACAAATGTGAGCAAAATTCTTATGACTAGATGTATTTGCCATATATAGGCCATTTGTGATTTTTTTTTCTGTATAGATTAGAGGAGAGCAGAAGACAGGTTTAGATAATGAAAATTTATTGCTAATCATAGTTTCTTTTCTAATTGGTTTGTGTATGTATTTCTGTGCTTATTGAACAGTAGGTATTCTTAATTTTCTAAAAATTCATGACATTCCAAAATAAAATAGTGTGACTGTGCAAAAAAGAACTTATTCTTGGGTCTGCTTCTGGATGCATTAAAATTAAACATTCTGTTTTAGGAAGAGAGAGCATCATATATCTCACAGAAATACTAGAAGTCCCTTGTTTATAGTTCTTTTTTAAAAAAAAAACACAATTTCTTTGAAGTCAAAAAGAAAATTAAATGTTTTTGAGTATAGTGTATTTCTCCCCTGAGATTTTAAGTTTTATATCTAAGGAGGAGTAATGAGAATGCTAATTGTTACCAGAAATAAACTCATACTTGAATATGCAGCAAACTCACACTTAAAGACATTGTGTGAGCCAGGTCAAGATCAGCCTGGGCAACATAGCAAAACCTCATCTCAAAAAAAAAAAAAAAAAAAAAAAACAACCCACAATAAAACATTGTGGGCCAGGCACAGTGGCTCACACCTATAATCCTAGCACTCTGAAAAGCTGAGGCAAGAGGATCCCTTGAACTCAGGAGTTTGAGGCCAGCCTGAGCAAGAGGAAGACCCTGTCTCTACTAAGAACAGAAAAAATTAGCCAGACATGGTAGCACGTGCCTGTAGTCCCAGCTACTTGGGAGGCTGAGGCAGCAGGAGTGCTTGAAGCCAGGAGTTTGAGGTTGCTGTGAACTATGATGACACTACTACATTCTAGCTGGAGTAACAGAGCGAGACAGAAAAAACAAAACATTGTGGAATGTCATATTTTGGCCAAAATTGTAATTATGTAAACTCAAATTCACATATAATAAAATTTAAAATATAGCTTTTAGCATTGGTATGTGTATTAGCTATGCTCAGAATATATATTAATCTGTACTTCAGATGGATCTTTTTTTAGGTTTTAGAGTATTTTGGATGTATAATATATACCACTGAGTAGGAGGGGAAAAAATTGGCTAAAGTGGGGAAAAAGTCATCATTTATATACACCATATTAGACTAGATCTGAATTCCATCACTATGCTGACTCTTAAACATCTGGTAGAGTGGCAGAGTGTCTGTTTAGATAAAATACGCCGTAAGGCATTTTACATTTTGCTTATGCATGTATGCTTGGATTAAGAGTATAGGGGTTTGGAATCAAACACACTGGTTGCTTATTACAATTTCAGAAAGAGTCTGAGAAATTCTTTAATTTTCGTTTGCCTCTGGTATCTCTCCTGTATTTTCTCATCTCTTACAAAGATCGGGTTTTAAAGTCAAGGTATAAGGCACTCAGTCAGAAATTACCTTCAGGATTACTTAGCATGCTGCCATATTGGAGATTGACATACTGGCTCCTTAAATTCAAAACAACCAATTTTTTCTCCAGCATTGAGATAAACCATTGTGTCTTCAGTTGAGGTCCCCATGTAAAAGCTAGCTTGTGTTTAAGGACTGCATTAATGGAAAAAATAAGAATTACTCTAAAGGTAGTGAAATACTTATACTATGTGAGGCACCTAAGAGTGCAACCAGATTAAGTTAACAAACCAGTTCAAGGCTCTTATCTCTGGCTCCCTTCAGAACATACATCCAGTGAATAGACTAGGTGTAAATCCCAAACCTTTCTTTTTCTTTCTTTTTTTTGAGACAGAGTCTTACTTTGTTGCTCAAGCTAGAGTGAGTGCCATGGCCTCAGCCTAGCTAGTTTACAGCAACCTCAATCTCCTGGGCTTAAGCGATCCTACTGCCTCAGCCTCCTAAGTAGCTGGGATTACAGGCATGCGCCACCATGCCCAGCTAATTTTTTGTATATGTATTTTTAGTTGGTCGATTAGTTTCTTTCTATTTTTAGTAGAGATGGGGTCTTGCTCAGGCTGGTTTTGAACTCCTGACCTTGAGCGATCCTCCTATCTCGGCCTCCCAGAGTGCTAGGATTACAGGCGTGAGCCATCCTGCCTGGCCCCCAAACCTTTCAAATGGGCTTTTTCTCTTTCTCTTTCCTTCTTTTTTTTCCAGCTATATATAGTTGATTTGATTATGTTAAATGTGTATATCCAGTTATCTGTTTAGCATACAAAGGTATTTTATGACAGTAGAGGAAATTTTGTGATTCTTTCTGTAGTGGAAACTTATATGTCTATGGAAAAAATACAGCTTACTGATTAACCTTTTGTAGTATTTACTTTTCAATTCCAACTTTCATGTTCCTCCCAGTGCCCACAAGTTCATTCTCTTTATGTCCCTTGGTCACAGAAGAATAAATAAGACAGTTTCTGTATGGTAACCTCAGGTCTTATCCTTGTGTTGAACAAGTACCATCCTGTAAGCAAACTGAACAACAGAGCTGTTCTACTCTTACCAACATAAATATTCTTGAGCCTAGTTTCTCTTTCTTAGGCCCAAAACTCCTAGTTGTTACTTTGAGGTACCTAATAGAGATGGGGAACCTGCAGCCTTAAGGCCACGTTGGTCTTCTAGGTCCTTAAGCGCTGCCTTTTGACTGAATCCAAATTTTAAAGAACCAATCCTAGATTTGTTTTAAAAATAAAATAAAAATATAAAAGATGAATAAACATGTATTAGTAAAAGTAAAAGAATTTTATTAAAATAGAAGGCCTATGTCAGTTTCTCCATGTCTTTTTTTTTTTAGACAGAGTCTTACTCTGTTGCCCGGGCTAGAGTGCTGTGGCATCAGCCTAGTTCACAGCAACCTCAAACTCCTGGGCTCAAGCGATGCCTCAGCCTCCCAAGTAGCTGGGACTACAGGCATGTGCCACCATGCCCGGCTAATTTTTTCTATATATTTTTAGTCAGCCAGATAATTTATTTCTATTTTTAGTAGAGACGGGGTCTCGCTCTTGCTCAGGCTGGTTTCGAACTCCTGACCTTGAGTGATTCTCCCACCTCGGCCTCCTAGAGTGCTAGGATTACAGGCGTGAGCCACTACGCCTAGCTGTTTTTTGGGTTTTTTTTTCTTTTTAAGATGGAGTCTTGCTATGTTGCCCAGGCTAGACTTAGAACTCCTGGGCCCAAGCAATCCTCCTGCCTCAGCTTCCCAAGTAACTGGGACTAGAGGCATGTGCCACCTTGCCCAGCTTAAGCCATGCTTTTTAAAAATCATATTGTTAATTATTTTTTGTTACTTCTGAAACTCGCTTTTACATTTGTTGTTGGTCAGGTCTTAAGCAGATGAGATTATATTTAGTTATGCAGGTTTAGGGAGGGCTTTTCTCTCCTTCCCAAATGAAAATAATTAACCAGGAAAAAGAAGTCATTTTTACATGTTCTACCTTGGGTATTGACTATAGTCTGGGCATAGTATTATTTGTATCAAGAAAACTATACTACTTTTGACAATGAGGTTTCTTACTGATAATGCAAAATTGTCATTAGCTACTCCTCATAGATGACACTGCTGTGAATAGTATGCCTTATTTGAAGGCTTGGTGCCAGTGCTATACTTCTAGCTGTGTAGTAGTGGTAGCTCTTGGACAAAACATTGCAGTTGCCCCAAGGACTGAAGAAACAGAGGTTTTCATGTTGAAGAGCTAAGTAAAAATGACTCTGGGTGTAGGCCAAGATAGCATCACTGAGGAAAAAGAAAAGTACATTTGCCGCTCCCTGGGAAGCAGTTTGGCTAGGGCAAAGCTCCCAGAAATGGAAACTCTAAGCTTATTGATTTGGGAAGCTTTTGGTGTTTGTCCTTTAGCCTTTGTGAAATGGAGCTTCTTTTTAAAAGCAGGGGAAAAGTAGGATAGAGGAGACGTACAGGCTTAAAATAATATCACCTCCCAACCCTCTAATCACCCCCTTAGAACTAAGGAGGTAGATGACCTCATGTCACAGAGGAAAAAGATTGACTATTGTTTAGAAACCAATTTAGAATTTAGGTAGGGTTGTCTCTAGTTTGTGCTGGATTAGTGATCTGAAGTGGCACTGAAGTGCCATTCAGGGCAGAGAAAAAGTCTGGGGAGATAGTTGAAAAATAATACCCCAGTGACATTTTCATATCTGGCTAAAATTTTCAGATTTCTCATTTGTTTTTATTCTCTAGTCATAGTTCGCTCTCCTTCGTGGGTCGAGAAAGTGTGTGTGTGTGTGCACATGCACATGCGAGTGTGTGTGTGTTTGCCCGGCATGACAGCAGTGGCATGATCATAGCTCACTGCAACCTCAAACTCCTGAGCTCAAGTGGTCTTCCTGCCTCATCCTCCTGAGTTGCTTGGACTAAAAGCACGTACCACCATACCTGGCTAATTTTTAAAAATTTTTTGTAGGGATTGGTCTTGCTGTTTTGTTTAGGTGGGTTTTGAACTCCTAACCTCAAGCAATCCTCCCTCCTCGGCCTCCCAAATTGCTGAGATTACAGGCATGAACCACTGCCCCTAACCCCTTCTTCCTGTTTTATATCTAATAACCCAAAGCGGGAGAAATGGGCCAGGCAAATCTCACTTGAATCCGTTCCATTTCCCCTACCTGCATAGAATTTTGATACTGGTGAAAGCTTGTTGAATTGCAGCTGAAAGCAGCCTGAGAGATATTTGGAAGGTAGTGATAGTGAAGAGGTATTAGGGCTGGGCTTTGTGATGGTAGAGACTGGGGACTTAAATATAAACTTGATGGTTTAATTTATTTTATTTTTTTGGAGACAGAGTCTCACTCTGTTGCCCAGGCTAGAGTGCCGTGGTGTCAGCTTAGCTCACAGCAACGTCCTATTCCTGGGCTCAAGTGATCCCCCTGCCTCAGCCTCCCAAGTAGCTGGGACTGCAAGCATGTACCATCACGCTTGGCTACTTTTTTTTTTTTCTATTTTTAGTTGTCTAGCTAATTTCTTTCTATTTTTAGTAGAGATGGGGTCTCACTGTTGCTGAGGCTGGTTTTGAACTCCTGACCTCAAGCAATCCTCCCACCTCAGCCTCCCAGAGTGCTAGGATTACAGGCTTGAGCCACTGCATCTGGCCGCTTTATTTATTTTTTAACAACTAGTAAATCTTAATTCTTTCCCTACCACCAACTTACTTGCTGTTGGCCAGAAAAATAACAAATGCTTGGTTTATCACCATTAGAGATGATTTTAGGTAGAAATTTGAGATTAGGATAGTTTAGATGTTGATAGCAAGAGATGATATCTTTGGTCTAAATGATACCTCCTAAGAAACAAACAATATTTTAAAGGTGAAACTTAGATTTTAATATGATACCCAGTACTAGGCACTCACTAAAAATAAATTATCTTTTTCAAAATAAAAAAATAATGATTTTTTTTTTTTTGACACAGAGTCTCACTCTCTTGCCTGGGCTAGAGCACCATGGCATCAGCCTATCTCACAGCAACCTCAAACTCCTGGGCTCAAGCGATCCTCCTGCCTCAGCCTCCTGGGTAGCTGGGACTACAGGCACGTTCCACCATGCCTGGCTAATTATTTTTCTATTTTTAGTTGTTTGGCTAATTTCTTTCTATTTATAGTAGAGATGGGGTCTCGCTTTTGCTCAGGCTAGTCTCGAACTCCTGAGCTCAAGCAATCCTCTCACTTTGGCCTCCCAGAGTGCTAGGATTATAGGTGTGAGCTACCAGGCCCGACCTCTAAATAATATTATGTTGATCTTACCTTAGGGATGGTTCCTTATAATTACATTTATGCTTTTTATGTGTTTCTATATCTTTCAGAACCATTGCCAAAGTTAATCTTTGGCTACTGAATAAGAAATTCAATTTTTAGCTTATCAGCTATCAGGAAGATACTGATCAAAAATTCATACCAAGTTCCAGCAGTATACTATGTAATTTTTCTTCTCCCCTTAACCTCCTACTTCTAGAAACCTTTTACTTAATGATGTTTTTTCTGGCTCTACTTGTTTCAACCTTATTTAATTGGGAGTTTTAAGTTTCTTGCTTTAATAAATAGTATTAGCGGATTTTAAAATTCCCTTTGATTCAACAAATCCCACTTAGGATGCTTTGTAACAAAATTATTGTTTTTCTAGACTTACAGATTGAATAGCTATCCTAACCAAGCTACTCAAATTTTTAGATGCTCATTTAGTTCTTCCAACAAATACTTTTGAACTAACTACCATGTGCCCTACACTGGGCTAGCAAGATAAAGAGTTGAAGTGAGCAAGGTGGTATGTACCTGCAGTCCCAGCTACTTGAGAGGCTGAGGTTGGAGAATCTCATGTGCCTGGGATTTCAAATCCAGCATGGATAACATAGCAAGATCCCGCGTAAAAAAAAAAAAAGAAAAAGAAAAGAGTTAAATAAGATAGTCATGGTCCCTGCTCTGTGGAATTTATGTTGTAATAGGGGAGACAGATAAATGGGTTATTTTAAAGTTTGATGAGTTATGATAGCCTAGGATATTATGGATGTATATAGCAGGAGTGGCAAGAATATAGGGTAGGATCGGGGAAGATCTTGCCTGAAAAGAGATTAGAAAGATCTCTGACTAGACTCTGTGGTGGTTAGACAGAGACCCAAAGGGATAAGCAGGAAGTAGACAGATGAAGGGAGAGAGAGCAGAGGCTTGTATCAGGCAGAGAGAATAGTGTAATCAAAGGCTTGGTGGTAAGATTAATCTTAGAGCATGAGGAGAACTGGAGTAAGTTTGCTATGACTGCAGACAAGTAATAGAATAGTGAGAGAAGGCTGGAATGCTAGGGGATCACATAGTAGAGGGCCTGAAAAGCTTGTTAAAGGGTTTGGGTTTCATCCTAACATCTACAGAAAACTATTGTTAGACTTTTTAGTGGATTAAAATGATTAATTTTGAGTTTTTAAAGAATAACTATTGATGCTATTTGCAGAGTAGATTGGAGAGCAAGATTGGAGGTAATTAGGAAGCTGTTAGCATGGACCCATTGAGACTGGTGGACAGCTAGACTGGAATAATATAAATAGGGAAGGAGCAGAGTGGGTGGATTTGAGTGAATTGGAGTTCAAGTGATAGCATCATATTGGATTATTGACTAAAGGAGAAAGAGAAGTCAAGAGTATGCCTAGGTTTGGGGCATGTTTGCTGGGAAGGATAGTGAGTTTAATTTTGGACATCTTTGAGATGTCCGCACTGCCTGTACTGGGGATACAATAGTAAGCAAAATAGATTTGATCCCATCCTTTCTGGGGCATATAGTCTACAAGGGGAGACAGAATGGAAACAGATAATCACATGTACATGTATATTAATAATTGTACACTACTAAAATTATAAGAAGCAAAAGTTACAGGGTACCCAGAACTTGTAATTGGAAACTGACCCATTGTTAGGGGGAGGGGTCAGGGAAAATATCCACAAAGAAGTTGGAGTAAATATCTAAAGAATGAATAGTAGTTAATTTGGAGATTTGCATGAATGAATGAACAACCAAATAGAAACATCCCTTGAGGTCTAGATGTTGTGACAGAGAACTTGAAATCTAAAGATTTAAGGTGAATGCATAAATGGTAATTGATGCCATAGAAGTAGGTGAGCTTAACCAGGAAGAATGTATCTGTGTTGAATGAAGGGGGCTCAGGATAGATCACTGAGGAATGCCAAGAAGGTAGCAAGCTTATATGGCATGTTTAGGATGTGCTTTTGTGTGTAATGAAGAGTATACAAAACCCATAACTGGAAACATATACTTACACAAACATAAAATCCACTGAAAGAGGTTATAGAAATTGCTTAGTTCTGTAGTTAGATTTGGTTTTACTGGATTGAGGCATGTTTTAAGGAAAAGTTCCTTTACTGTGCAATTTGTGAGCAATGAAAAAGTGATCTTTGTTTTTTACTTCAATCACTTCCCATATTGTTCCTGCTTTTCCTGCCTAGCCTCATCACTGTCAACTTCTTATAGTATTAACATGAAAGCATAGATATTATAATTACACCTGTATTGAATCCCAGCACTGCCACTTAATACAGGTAGAACGTTTTACAAATTACCTCTCTCTCTGTATCTCATTTTCCTTAGATTTTGTATGGATTAAAAGATCTAAAAGTACACTGTAAGTGCACAGTATAGGATGATCTGGTAGTTGTAGGCCAGTAACAAATATTTGTGCTGTTTTCCTTTCTCCTTGCAGCTTCTCCTTGTTTTTCTAGGCAGGTGAGTTGTTTCATCTATGATCATTTATGCTCTGCACCATCTCCTCATGGCAGCATGTAATGGCAGCTTTTCTGTCAGTGCAAAATAGTCTTGCATTTTAGTGGCAAAAGTCCTTTCTGGAGAAGGAATTACAGGATGGTTTCTGCATTATTGTAATCCAGGGTTTTTCAGTAGTGATTCTATTGACATTTGGAGCTGGGTAATTCTTTTTTTTGTTTGTTTGTTTTTTTGGAGATAGAGTCTCACTTTGTTGCCCAAGTAGAGTGAGTGCTGTGACGTCAGCCTAGCTCACAGCAACCTCAAACTCCTGGGCTCAAGCAATCCTGCTGTCTCAGCCTCCCAAGTAGCTGGGACTATAGGCATGTGCCACCATGCCCAGCTAATTTTTTCTATATATATTAGTTAGTCAATTAATTTCTTTCTATTTATAGTTGAAATGGGGTCTCACTCTTGCTCAGGCTGGTTTCAAACTTCTGACCTCGAGCGATCCGCCCGCATCAGCCTCCCAGAGTGCTAGGATTATAGGCGTGAGCCACCGCGCCTGCCTGGAGCTGGATAATTCTTTGTTGTGGTGGTGGTCCTGTTTATTGTTAGGATATTTTGCAGCATCCATGCCTTTACCCACTAGATGCCAGTAGCTTTCCCCCCAAGTTGAGACAACAAAAAATATCTTCAGACATTGCCAAATGTTCTCAATGTGTGAGAACCATGCGTTAAAATAATCTATTTCTTTTTTTTTTTTTTTTTTTTGAGACAGAGTCTCACTTTGGTGCCCAGGCTAGAGTGAGTGCCCTGGCGTCAGCCTAGCTCACAGCAACCTCAATCTCCTGGGCTCAAGCGATCCTACTGTCTCAGCCTCCCGAGTAGCTGGGACTACAGGCATGCGCCACCATGCTCGGCTAATTTTTTCTATATATATTTTTAGTTGGTCAATTAATTTCTTTCTATTTTTAGTAGAGACGGGGTCTCGCTCAGGCTGGTTTTGAACTCCCGACCTTGAGCAATCCACCCGCCTCGGC
>VSMD01043385.1:0-35130 GCA_008750895.1 Mirza zaza
GCCCCCAAATTAGGGGGCCAAGTAAGTGCTTAGTTTGGGGTTCTAGCTTCCTTCAGATACAAGAAGACTTGAATCCCCATTGGGGGACCAGTCTCTTCACTGGGAAACCCCAAAATGGGTCTCAATACATAACAGGGCATCATTCATTCTGCAAATCTTTATGGAATGTCACTACATGGTCTAGGCAGGGTTGGGACTAGGGTAAGATAAGTGAGGCAGTTGCCTCGTGGGCAAAATTTCAGGGAATGCCAAAAGACTAGTAATCAGGATAATTAATATTTCAATACAATATTATTAAAAATAAAAATTAGCATAAAAATATCCGTGATGAACAAAATATCAAAATTTTCACTGAAGACGGGATCCAAGCCTGCACTTGGAGCAAGCCTCATCCACCTCATGCCAGTCCCAGCTGGGGTTCTAGGCGCTGGGGAACTCGGCAAAACCCCTCCCCCACATGACTGCTAGGGCAAGTGGAGACAGTGAACAACAGAATGGATTAAATACATAGGGATGGTGATGAGTGCAGCAGAGAGAAATAAAGCAGAAGAAGGGATAATTCCAAAATCAATACCTCAAAACCCCCTCCCCAGCCCAGACTTCCTAACACATGGTGTAGTAGAAAGAACAAGGACTCCAGGGTCTACTGAGGGACAGATCCTAGCCCCCACCCACTTGCAGCATGCCTTAGGAAAAGTCACTCACTCTCCCGGCTTCAGGCTTTATAATAAGGAAAGTTTATATTAAAGAATAATATAATATAGGATATAGAAATATGAACAGAGAATTCAATAACATTTCTGAGCAATCGCTCAGCATGGAGCCGGGTGCTAAGCTTACTGTGACCATGCCTCATTTAACCCCCATGCAGCCCCATGAGGTAGGTACTTCTATCACGTGCAAAGCTGAGACTTGAGATTAAACGGTTTGCCCGCTTTCGCAGGCCAGGAAATAGGGAGGATGAGGTTTTGAGGTTCTTCGGCCCAAGTTCCCAGCCATAATGCTCTACACCTCAAACTGAAGCCCGGTTCTGTCCCCAGATGACTTTAAGCAAGTCTGTGAAGTGTTCTGAGCCTTGTTGTCCTCATCTGCAAAATGGGAACAATAAAGTGGCTCCCCGCCCCTGCCCCGGCAGGACCATCAGGAGCCAGGCATCCCGCACAAGCAGGTGCCCGCGAACGCCAGGTGCCCGCGAACGCCAGGTGCCCGTGAACGCCAGGTGCCCGTGAACGCCAGGTGCCCGCGAACGCCAGGTGCCCGCGAACGCCAGGTGCCCGCGAACGCCAGGTGCCCGTGAACTCACGCACCTCCTCCCCTCCCCAGGCTGCAGCTGCGGTCTCCAGCGCGCTGGGGGCAGAATCACCGGTGAAGTCCGAACGCAGCCCATTTCCTATTTTCCTGACAGCCTATTTCATGGATCACGGAGACCCAAGTACAGCTGCTTATGCAACGGAGGAAAGAATGAATTCGTTTTCATTCCTTAACGCCCGGCGTGGCCCCCTCTCTGCCGACCCCTGCGCGGGGGGCCCGCCAGCGGACTTCCAATTCGGCGGGGAGAGAACGCGCCGTAATGACGGGGTCCCGCCCGGGAACGCTGGGAGCCGAATCGCGGCCGCGCTGGAAGTCAGTCCAAACGAAAGATACTGTGCCACCTCGTTCGAATTAAACAGATGAACTGTAGTCCTAGACCATTAAAAATGAACCAATCTGTGCGCCGGCGTCCAAGTGCTCGGATCCCAGCGCCCCAAAAAGGTGCAAGGCTCCAGCGGGGTTTTATGTCCTCATTTTCTGCCAATAATTCCTCCTCTCTGCGAACGTGGAGGGACAATTGGATGACAAGGCCGCGCGGGGCTAGCCCAGGCCTGGCTGGCCGTGCAGGGGTGAACGGACTGTGCAGCGCGGGCGGCAGTCGCGTGGGGGCCGGGTGACCGCCAGCTGCCCCCCGCGATATTTTCTCCTCCAGGAGTTCAGGGGAGCCCCCACCCACACCCCAAAAGCCCAGAGAGGGGGGCACACTTACTTGACTGTTACTCACTTTTATAAATGAGGAAACTGAGGCTCTATAGTCCAGGGCACACGAAGTCACACCCCTGGGTCCCGCGTGCTCAGGTGCGAAAGACGGAGGAGGGCCCTCCCGGTCCTACTTGCACCCCACCCGCTATATCCCCAGGCGCCGTCTCTCTGAGCATCCGGTTCCTGCCCACTGTCACCCCCTCCCCTTGCCATAACACAAACGGCATGTCCCTCATTTGCAAATCTGTAGTTCAGGCGTGCAGCCCCAGAGTTAGACTGGACTGGGCAGTCACCAAACCCCGCTTGAATCCCAACGCTGCTGCTTAGAAGCCGTTCAGCTTTAGGAAATCTCTTTGCCCTCACTGAGCCTCAGTTTCCTCATCTGTAACTTGGGACTTAAAAAGCAAGGGCTATTCTCCAAATGTCTAACACCTTGCCACCCACCACCAGAGTCCCCCCCCCCAACCTGCATTTACATCCTTCCAACTTTAGGACTCAGCATCAGGGTAAGATATAACTTTCTCCTTTAATCCACCCCCAAAACAAACAAATCTAGTTTGCTTTCTATTGATGATAAAAATACAATTCCCATGTATAATATTCCAAATGGAACTTACCAAATGTAAAAGCACACCACTCTGGGGGCTTTATATTCATTCACTCAGCAAAACTGTATGGAACACTGCAGCCTCTGCCAGGCACTGGGGACCCAGGGCACTGCCACTCCCTGATCCCGAGGGTATCAGCAGCTAACATTTGCTAGCCCCAGTTTACTGAGGAGGAAACTGAGGCTGAGAGGGTTTGGATCACCTGCCCAGGTGGCACAGCTGACTGGAGGCAGAGCCCTCTCTTCCCCTCATCCCCCTGTCTAATCCCTCAGCAAATCCTGGCTCCTGGCTCCACCTCGCCCCCCCCAGGCTATTCTTCACGGGGCACCTGTTCAAACGCCAGTCCCCTCATGTCACACCCCTGCTGAAAACTCCCATGGCCCCCAACTCAGAGTGAAACCCAAAGCCCTAAGCAGAGCCCACAGGGCCTATCCTCCCTGTGGCTCCTGTGCTTGAAGGAGTGGCCCAGTGGCCCAGTGTGTACACACACACACACACACACACACACACACTCTCCCCCGTTCTGGTTTATTTTCCCCCTAACATTCATCATCGCACAGCAGATGTTTACTTCTTTACATCTGTCTCCTTCCATGAATAGAAGCTCTCTGAGGGCGGGAGCCCACACAATGCCGGACACAGAGCTAGAACTCAATACATACTGGTGGAAGGAAAAGAATATGAGTTCGAGAAACATTTGTTGAATGAATGAATGAAAACAAGCAACATGCCGGAGTCAGGAGTGCTTCAGGTGAGTTGCACTCAGAGAGCTGACACCTAACTTAGCAAGGGTTTCTGCTGGAATTTCAGGATGAATGTTAGGGTTGGAGGCCCAGGGCTGATGGCCAATCATCTGGGCTGGCGAAGTTCTCTCTGGTAATATCCTTTTCCAGCCTCATAATAGGAGAAAGCATTGCTGAGACTCTCAAGGGCAGGTGTTGGGGCAGAAAGCTTCAGGGAAAAGCTAAATCCAGTAAAATCCATGGACCGTGTCTGGGCACGTGGTATATTAGTCCATGTACAGCAGACAAATAAGCCCCAATCTTGATGGCTTAACTCACTGACATCACAAACGCATTGGGTGGGGCTGGGGGTTCTCCACACAGTCATTCAGGGACCCAGGCTCCAGCCACTAGGGCGCTCTGCCACCATCAATGCATGTCTTCCGAGGTCCACGTGGAAAGGGAAGAAAGAGAAAAACCATGTATGGGGTTGCTTTGTGGCCCAGGCCTTGAGTGGTGAACAGCCCTTATGCCCACTCTGTTGTTAGCCCCACCTAGATGCGAGGGGTCTAGAAATGTACTTTTCCTACAGCCCCAGGAGGGAAGTGAGATGGTCTGGTGATGAACACATAGCATTGTCTCTGCCACACCAGAGAAGGGGAGACACTCATCTCCAGGATCCACAGATAATGTGATTATAATGAGGTTTCCTGTCTGAGCCTCACCTGGGACTCAGAGTCAGGCTGTGACTGCTGGGCTGCTGGTCCTGTGGACAGCAGTCACCTGTGTGAAGAAATTGACATCCTTGAGAGAAAGGGAAGCAGGAGACAGAGGCTGGAATGTGTGTTTGGGTGAGAAGAGGGTTTCTAGGGGGCAAACAGCAATAGGCTGGAAACAAGAAAGGCAGTCAGGTACATGGTCCCCAGAATGAGATGCAAGCCTCCCCCAGTAGAGGAGGGCCATTCCCCTGCTAAAACCTCCAAATAAGCTCTCAAGAAGGTGGGCACTAAGCTGAGCCGTGTGGCCTTACTGTACCCACAGGCTACGGATCTGGCATTCCGTGTGCTATACGGGAAGGGAGTTGTGATTACTACATGTTCTCGCCATTTATCCTGAACAAGCCCAGGTCTCACCCAGTCCTCCGGCCCATACCTGGGTCAGGTGGGGGGGTGGGGGAAGCCACATCCCAACAGGCTCGCCATAAATCTCCAGAACTGGGGCATCTTCCCTGTTCTGTATTCACGCAGGGACAGAGCCAGTCCTGAGTCCCAGCCCACCTGCCTGGCGCCCGACCCCCTGCCTCTCTCCAGCCTGTCCCCTAAAGGGCCACTGTTGTGTCCCCAAGGACACTGTTGTGTCCCTGCTTCTCACAGCAGTCGGGTCCCACCACATCCCTTACTCTGAGCGTCACCACTAAGCCACTGTGTCTCTCTGCCACTCCAAGTGGGGAGCATAGGGGGCTGCAGGACAGGGAGTCACACAGCCACGAGATGCCCCTCCCCACCCCAGAGGATGGGAATTTCTGGAGCAAAAGCTATGCATGCTCTGTGTACAGCAAAGGGAAGCTGAATGCCCCCCGCTATGGGAAAGGAATTCATAATAAAGATGACAGTGATAATTAGCAATGACCGTCAAGGGGCTGAGTGGCTTTCTCTCTGAGGTGTGTCTTCCTTCTCCCCTGACCCTGCTTCCCAAACAGAGCAAGCCCTCTCCAGACCTATTAGGGCCATGCTAAGCACCAAGGCCTTCCGAACACTAAGGCACGAGTTGCGTTGAATCTTTATATTTCTTGATTTTGGGGGGATCATGGATACCCTGGAGAATTTGATGGAAGCTATAACTCCTTCCTTAGGGAAAAAAAAAAATTGTGTATGCAGCTCTTCACAAATTTTGCGCACAATTTCAATGAATTCTCAAAGTCCTTAAAACCCACCCATAAACCCTTAAGGGGTCAGTGAAATCTTAATTCGGTCCGTCACTCAAACATCTCTTAAGTGTCGGGTAATAAATAGGTATGTGTTTCCATCTGCAGTCTACTTCATTGGGGTGCACATCACAATCGCCTACAAAAATGCACCGTGTCCTAGCACAAGTCTCAACACTGGCGTGCATTGGAATCCCCTGGAGAGCGTTTTAAAATTCTGTTGGCAAAGCCTCACCCCAGACCAATTAACTGAGAACCTCTGGGGTGGGACCCAGGCATCCCCAGGCGATTCCAATGGGCGGCTGAGGACAAAAACCACAGTCCTAGAAAATCCAAACATGCTTTTAAAAAGTTCCCAGATGGTTGTGATGCACACCGCAAGGTGGCTCATTCGTTCATTCATTCATTCAATCAATGTCTAGTGAGTATCTATTAAGTGCCAGGCCTTGGGCAGGGCATCAGGGCCAGAACAGAGGCTAAGAAATCACAGTCTCTGCCCTCACCAAGCTTGCATTCTGGCCAAGGGAACTGGCGGTAAATAACCAATACGTAATTCACTAATGTCACAAGAAACATCAATTAGGAAGTGGCATAAAGAATACTGGAAGGATCTTCTTGGGGAGGTTGGGGGAGGCTCCCTGAGAGAGGGACACTTAGGCTGAGACCTGAAGACTGAGGATGAGGAGCCACAGAAGAGCATCCAGGTGGGAGCAGCCAGTGCAAAGGCCCTGTGGCAGGTAACAGCTCAGAATGAGAGCGTGGCCAGCCTGGCTGGGCATCCAGGTGAGGAAGGGGTAAGAGTGTGGTGTTCAGCGGGGAAGGGAGACCAGACGAGGCAGGGCCTTGCAGACCTGGCAAAGAACTGAGGTTAAACTCCTGACTGTGGTCTTCTCTCTCATCCTCACAGCCACCTTGGCAAGGAGGCAGAGGTGCCGGAGATGAAGAAACACAGCTTTTAAGGGGCTCAGCAGGGGGTATATACCCAGGTCTCCTCCAGATCCAGTGGCTGGCAAGCGGAGGCTACGGGCCCCTCGGAAAGGCTCCCGTGAAGGTGTTCTCCCCCCATCTGGCCACAAGCCCCTTTCCTGCGCGACCCACCCCCTCCAGGCCAGGCCCCCTCCAGTGTGACTGGTGCTGGGACAGCATTGTTCTCCCTCCCTCCCTGCCCCCCGCCTCACAGACCCCATCACCATGGGAACTGAGCCAGCCAATCAGAACACCCAGTTTTCGAAGGGCAGCCTTATAAATTGAGTCACCTCCCCCCAGATAGGCCACAAGCACCATTCAGAGGCCTCCCAGGGCCCCCTCCTCCTGGATAAACCAATTCCTCTGCCCCCCATTTTCCTCAAGGGAGAACAGGGGGAGTCTTCTGCCCAGAATGCTCAGGGACAAGTGCCGAGCTTAGAGTCACCCAGCTTAGCGCTCCAAACCCACGCGCAGCCACACCATGCAGGAGCGACTGAGGAGCCCCTGAAAGTTTCGTGTAGTAACCTGGGGAACGCCTGGAGCAGCGAGAGCCATGCGTTGGGCACGCGACACCCCAGCCTGGAGCAATGCAGTCTCGCCAGCCTGCTGAGCAGCGGGTACTCGGGCGACGAGGAGAACAGTGAGGTCAGCTTGGTGGGCAGTCATCGGACCATCCGGCTGAACAAAAGGCCCAACCCCCAGGTGCCCGTCACGCAGACCAGCCAGGTGTCCTACGCATACTCCCCCAGCCACTTAAAGAGCCAGCGGTCCAGCCAGGCCCGCAGCGCCAAGCACCCTGGAGGGGAAGAGTGAGCCCAGCCTGCCCTGCGGCGGCGGCAGCAGCAGCAGCCTGCCTAGCCTCAGCTTCGTCAGCCTGGGCAGCAGCGCTCTGACCTTCCAGGTGAGCAGCGGGCTGTTCTCTACCCCCAGCAGCCTTCCCTCCACCCAGGCCAGCAGCTGCCAGAGCATCGGGCTGGACAGCGGCGAGCAGAGTGGGCCGAGGAGCAGCACCAGTGTCGCGGAGGACAAGAAGGAAATCGACAAGAAAAGCAGCAACACGGTGGCCAAGGGCGAGCAGCCTGCCCCGACGCCCGAGCCCCTCCAGGAGCTAGGTCCCCTCGAGAAACTGCAGGTGTGAGGGCCCAGCAAACCCGGATTTCACCCAGAGTGTTTATCGCCATAACAAGCAGGAAAGGCGTTTGAACAGGGCACACTGGTTGGGTCAAAAAACATCGACGGGCAGTCCCATCTGCAGCAACAACCATCAGCAGGCAGGTCACAAGTGGCGAGAGCTTTTGAGGCCAAGCACCGCCTACACCGGGACCATCCGTACTGAGAAGCATCGTCGGTAAGAAGAGCCGCAGTATCAAGGCCACCGATGCCGGGAACCCCACCCGAGTCAAAACTGCCAGTGGTAATGACATCAGTATGAGAACCTCAGCAACAACGGCCGTCCGTAACAAGATCCATCCACGACGAAAGTATCTGGGGTGGACGCTGTCGTGGCCGGACCGCTTGCATTGATACCAGGCTCATCCGTGGTGGCCGCCGTTGATCTGTGGCGAGTGCCGGCTATATTGAGAACTGCCGCAACTTAAACGCTTCCGTGACGAAGCCATCCTGAATGAGGAGCACCATCCACAGCCAACACCCGCCATGACGGGCTCAGGAGAAGCAAGTGCCAACCGTGGTTGGGACCGTCGGCATCAAGAACCATCGGAGTGAGAGACAGATGTGGGCAGCCGCGTGCGCAGGGAGCTCGGTCCCGGCCAAGCTCTGTGACCCGAGCTGTCCGACGGAGCACCTGCGAGAGGGCGCAGTGCGAGGGGAGCACCCCCGTGCCTCCCAGCACCCCCGGGAGCACAGCCCGCAGTGACCATCCCCAGGGGAGGACCGCCAGGGGAGGCCGCACGTGCCACCGGCCCACGGAGCAGCACCTCATGAGAACACTGGTGAGGGCTGTGTCGCGGGAGCCCATCCCCGAAGAGCATCACCCAAGGGAGCTTTGAACGCTTCCTTTTTGAGCACCGTCTCCGGGCAGCTTCCACCCAGAACCTTCCCAGGAGCAAAGGCTCCCTGACGACCCCGTTCGTGTCTCCGTGTGGGTCAGAGGCGGCAGAGAGACAAGAAGGGCTGCCAGGAGCGTCCTTTGTTCAGAGGGTTGAGACAGTGCTTCCTGTGGCAGGACGATGCCATGGTAAGTGCTTAATGGTGACAGAGCCCACCCGGCCAGGAAGAGCCGCGACGGGGAAGCTCTGGGCCATTTGGCAAACATCCCTAGGTGGATGGGAGGGCCACAGTCTCTGCCCCTCCTTTCTCAGGACATGAAGCCCCTCCCTGGCTGATCTCATGGACTCGGGGCAGTGAGTGGGTCTGCAAAGGGGAAGGGCCAGAGATGGCCGTGAAGACATCCACTAGGAACCAGAAGGAAAGCAGAGGGGGCACCGAAGACAATAAAGGTGTCTGGAGAGGCCATCTGTGTGTGGTCTGTGTGTGCAATCCTGGCCTAGGTCTTGGGTGGGGGGCAGGGGGCACGAACAGGGTTCGGGTACCCACTTTACCACTCCTGACTGAGCTGGCCATCTGGGCAAGGTACTTAACACTTTCAGAGCCTCAGTTTCCTCATCTGGAAAATGGGGACAGTAACCCCTATTTCATACACGGGATGGTTATGCGGATTACATGAGTATATATACCAGGTACTAGCAAGTGATAGGCACAAAAGAAATGCTTTTGTTTCCCTTTCCTTGCTTATCTGTTAAAATGGGCACAGTGGTTTCTGTCTTAACTCACAGGCGCAGAAATGGTCATTGAGAAAAAGTTATTGGCAAAAAACAAGAAAAGGTACAGCCACAGCATCTGCTAGGAGGCGAGATGTCCCCGCAGAGGGTTTGGCAGGTTGAGAAGGGGGTGACTGGTTCTGGGTGTGCGGGCGCCACGTGTCTGGCCTGCTGAGTCTCCTCTCATCCATGAGCACCTCTTTTGAGCACATTCTCCCCAACTTTCCTCCAGGCAGAGTTGCTGAGCAGGGCCTGAGCACCCATGACCCAGGGCAGACACCCCTACATCGGGTATCTTAGTCCTGTGGGGTGGCTGCAGCAAAATGCCATAAACCGGCGCTCACAAACAGCAGAAACATGTGGTTCACAGTTCTAGGGGCTGGGAAGACCAAGATGGCGGATGGGCGAGCGCCCTGGGGCGCTGATCCCACTCTCAAGGGCTCCACCCCAACACCCAGCCACCTCCCGAAGGCCCCTCCCACCTCCTGACACCATCACATTAGGGGGATAGGCTTTAGTGTATGAATTTTAGGGGGACACAAACATTCAGTCCATGGCACCAACTGAGCCCGTCTTCCTCGGGCGCAGCTCTGGGGGACGCTCGGCCATGTCATCTCCCCTTTCACTGCCCCTCCCACTTCCCCTGCTGCCCTATCCCAGAGGGGAAAGGCGAGCTCACAGAAGCACACCGGGCCCCTCAGCCTGGAAGCCACCGGCTCCTCAGACGCACGATGGCCAAAACTGAGTTCACCGCTGTCCCCTGCCCGCCCCTTCCTCCCGTGTCTCCTCTCAGCAGATGGCATCATGGCACCAAGGTCGTCCAAGCCGGGCCCTTGAACGTCACTTTGAGTCTCACTCTGCCTGAGCCCTGTGTCTCATCAGTCCCTGCATGCCTCCACCACCACCGCTGCCACCCCGTCCCCTTCCCCATCCCCGTCCCCTAGAGCAGCCGTCCTCAACCCCAGCTGCACATTAGAATGGCAGGGAGGAGAAGGACATTTACAGGATATGTATGTGCAGGCTTCTCCCGGCAACTTGGACTGAGCATCAATGCTTTATGACGTGCCCCAGGGGTGACAGCGTTCAGAGCAGGATTGAGAAATGTCGCCGCCCTTGACCTTGCTCTCCTGGGATCCACTTGCAACTATGGGGTCAAAATCAGCAGGGGATGCAGTATAAAGGGTGGGCTGGGGCTATTCAAACAGGAGAGCTTGGGTCTCATCTAAAGAGAGGAAGACACCCAGAATTCTGTGGGAAATCTCCCGGTTTTTATATACTGGTCACACATTCAAATTCTGAAAGAAAGAAAGAAAGGAAGAAAGGAAGAAAGAGAGAGAGAGAGAGAGAGAGAGAGAAAGAAAGAAAGAAAGAAAGAAAGAAAGAAAGAAAGAAAGAAAGAAAGAAAGAAAGAAAGAAAGAAAGAAAGAAAGAAGCTATAAGGCAAATGAAAACACTTCTGAAGGCAAGGTCATGCCCATATGCCCAGTTCTCTAAACAGAGGAACAGAGCTATCTTTCTGAAACAAAAATATGCTTATATTCTTCAATTGCTTAAAAACTTCTGATATTTTCCCACTGTCCAAAGCATTGGGCACAGCATTCACGGCTCTTCACGAACTGGTCCAGTATGTTTTCCCTCCCTCACCTCCTGACACTTTCTCCCACACACCATCTCAAACCTGCTTTATATTCAAACCCGATTTCCAGCCTCTGTGCTTTTGCACGTGCGGTTCTCTCTGCCTGGCAAAATTTAGACATGGCAAAATTGACCTTCGTAGTGTACAGTTTTATGATTTTTTACAAACACATATATAGAGGCATGTGTCCACCGTCACAGTCAGAATACCAAATATTTCCATCATTCCCAAAATCCCCTCATGCCCCTTGCTAGTAATCCCTCCTCCAACCTCAGCAACCACGAACCAGTTTTCTGACCCTATAGTTTTCCAGAACGCAATATACATGGAATCACATGGTATGTAGCCTTCTGAGTCTGACTTCCTCCGCTTAGCATGATGCATTTGAGATTCACTCTTTTTTTATGTTTATTGCTAAGTAGTGTTCCACAGTGTCTCAGTTCTCTGGCTGGAAGGCATTTGGGTTGTTTCAAGTTTGGGCAGATTATGAAGCTGCTATAGACATTCATGTGCAGGTTTCTGAGTGAACATAAGTTTCTCATTTCGCTTGGATAAATACCTAAGAGTGGGCTTGTTGGGTAGTGTGATGTGTTTAACTTCATAAGAAACTTCCAAATCCTTGTCTGATGATACCATAAAGTTGCCAGCACTTGTATCAGTCAGTTTGGGTTTTTTGTTTTAACCATACATGCAGGTGCTTTGCATCAGTCTCCCGTTATTAATGCCATTTTACATACGGGGAGACTGAGGCACAGAGAGGCTAACTCTGCATAAGTAAATGACAGGGCAGGGATTTGAGTCTGGGAAGCCTTGCCCCAGAGTCCAAGATCTTAACTCTTAACCTCTTTACCCTCCTTCTGTGCTTGAGCCACTTGGGGCCCCAGCATACCCAGGCAACAGGCCACGCCCATAGCAGAGCCCCTACTCAGCCGTCCCTCCTCTCGGGCCGTGAGCAGTGCGCCTCTCGATGCCTGGTGCCCGGGCATGCAAGCGCCCACCCCCTGGGGGGAGGAGCCACTCCCCAGCCCTCTCTGCACTCTCCATGCCCACTTCTGTGTCAGCAACATCAGTGATGACACAGATGAATGAATGAATGAATAAGCACATGCATGAATGGCTGCAGCAGAAGGAGAGAGCTGGGTCCTCCCAGGCCTGCTCTCCAGTGGCCACAGCCCACTGTCCAAAAACAAAGGCGGTTCAAGATCCAAAGGTGAAATAATGCTCCACGTGCACGCCCGCCAGTCCCAGGGCCGCTCCGTCCTTCCCTCGCTGTGGGTCCCCCAGATACATCTCAGCCCGGCTCTCTCCCACCCCTGCACGGAGCACCCAGCAAGCACCTGGAGTGAGGAGCATTTTTCAAGCCAGCGCGGTGATTTTTTCTTTCCTGTCCACTAGCTCAGCGTTCGGGGTGGCAGCCGGGCTGGAATGATGGGTTGGCTGCAGGCACCGGCTCCTGAATTATTAACTGGGCTGGGCAGAGAGTTGCTTACAAATGCTGTCCGTCCAGCGGACCCAGCAGGCCGTGGACTTCGCACAGGCCTGGAACGGGAAGGCAGGAAAGAGGGATGTGGCCAGCGGACCTTGAGGATTCAGCTTCATGAATCGGGGGCCTCTCCTCCCCAGCGCTCCCTTGGCCTCCATGCTCCGCCCAGACAGGAGCTCATCCTTCCCACTGCCTTCACACAACTCCTCCGACATTTCCCTTCTTCCCGTTAGAGCCAGTGGGAGAGACAGATCTGAGTCGGGGCTTGCCGAATTCTCGTTCAGGGGCTCATCACGGGCAGGGAGACAGGAGCAGGGTGTCTAGGTTGGGTCTCTAGAAGCAGCACCTGAGATGGGGATTCCTGGCGGAGTGATTGAGGGCACATTGCGAGGAGAAGTGGAGCAAGGCAAGCAGCATGGGGAAGGGACGGGTCTAAGCAGTGGCGTGGTCTCAGCGGGACACCGGCCTCAGCCTGATCCCACCGGGAGCTCTGGGGTGTGACCTGTACCCCAGAGGGGATTCCACCCTGGGTCGGGAGAACATACCCTCCCAGGTGAAATGGCTCCCATCCAGCCAAGAGCAGTTCTCCAGAGAAGGGGCAGCTGTGAGCCACCAGCAGCAACTCTGGCCAGGCAGTCCAAGGTGGTATGGTGGCTCCACAAAGTGATCAGGAGCCCAGCCCCCTCCAGCTCTCCTCTCCACCATCCTGGGATGATCTGGTGATTTGCTCTGACCAACAGAAAGCGGCAGAAGTGATGTTCTGCAGTTCTGCGCCCAGGCTTTAAGAGATCTGCAGCTTCTCCTCCCACATTCTTCAACCTCTGCAACCATCATGAGAATAAGCCTGGGCTAGCTGGTTAATCAGCGGTCCCCAACCTTTTTGGCACCAGGGACTGGTTTCATGGAAGACAATTCTTCCATGGATTTGGGGGGAGGGAGCTCAGGCGGTGATGGTGAGGGCTAGGGAGTGGCTATAAATACAGATGAAGCTTCCCTCGCTCACTCGCTCACCGCTCACCTCTTGCTATGTGGCCTGGTTCCTAACAGGACACGGACTGGTACCAGTCCACGGCCTGGGTGTGGGGGACCACAGGGTCAAATGATGAAAAACCATATGGCAAGAGGCCCCAGTTCCCCTAGCCATCCTTTTCAAGGTCATCATAAGCCAGCCAGCCCCAGATGGTCCTCCAGATGACCACAGACAACAGACAAACCCAGCTAGGATCAGAGGAGCTGACCCAGGCCAAAAGAGCCACCAACTGAGCCCAGCCCAAACTGCTGAACTTGGCTCCTGGGCTAAATGAGAAGTGGTCATTTTAAGCTGCTATGTTTTGGGATAGTTGTTACACAGCCAAAGCTAACTGATAATGCTCTGATGACTCTCTTTGCTCTCAGGGTAGAGAGCAAAATTCTCACCACGACCACCAAGGACCTGGCCTTTGATGATTGCTATGGATTGGATATGGTTGTTTGTCTCCACACAGATCCCAGTGTGGCAGTGTGAGGAGGTGGGGCCTAGTGGGAGGTGCTGGGTCATGGGGGCACATGGATGGCTTGGTGCCATGAACTCACTCTCTGGGAGTGAGTTCCCACTCCAGCAAGGCTGGATTAGTTCCCTTGGGTTTTACAAAGCCAGATTTCTCAGGTTTCTGTCTCTTTTTACATGCCCACTTCACCTTTGCCCTTCCCCACCACGTTACATGGCAGCATGAAAGTCCTTGCTAGAACTCAGGTCCATGCCCTTGAACCTCCAAGCCTGCAAAACCATGACCTAAATAAGCCTCTTTTGTTTATAAATTACTCAGTCTCAGGCATTCTGTTGTTGCAACACAAAATGGTCTAAGACAATGACCACCCTCATCACAAACCACACTCCTCTCACTCCCAGCAATACTCTCATTTCCTCAGATCTGCTCACCCCAGAGCATTGCACCAGCAGCTCCCTGCCCGGCACACGCTCTGCCCCTTTCACCTGGTTGCTTCCGACTCTTCCATCAGAGCCCAACTCCCTGTCACCTCCCTGCGAAGGCTTCCCTGCCCACCTGGCTAGACCCAATCCCCCTGAATACACTCTCAGAGCACCGTGTCCCTCCCTCCCATGGCATTTAATTGCAGTTGTAACTTCACATTTCTATGTGTGATTCTTTGATTAAGGTCTCCTCTCCTGTGAGCCTTGAACCCACAAGGCCAGAGACTGTGTCTACTTTGCCCACCATTGTGTCCCCAGAAACACCCCTTTTCATAGTAGATGCATAGTTGTGTCCCCAGCATCTATAACCATGCCTTGCACACAGTAGGGGCTCAGTAATGAAGGAATGAGCTGAATCTGAGAATTGCCAAGGCTATCCAATGGAAACTAGTCAAACTTTGATTGTAAAGTTAGTTCTTAACACACAAAATGTGATTAAATGAGAGCCAATGGAGGTTGAACTTATACACACACCCAAGTATGCTACCTTGATGTGTTCCAAAGGTCGTGAAAGTGACTGTCAACAGACCTATCTTTTAGGTCCACTAGGAGGCCCTAGAGCCAACTGCTCTCCTCAATAAATTGTTAGCTGTGGTTTGTGAAAACCCACCCAGAATCCCTTTCTCTGATGCAAACCCTTCACATACACGTCACATTAACCCACGTGAGCACAGGGTGGCCTCATTCCATTCCAGTGGGCAACAGAACAGCCTTTGGGTTCAGAATCCCTGGGCGCAAGTCTTGGATCTGACAGATACCAGCTGTGTGCCCTGGAACATGCATCTTAAACAATTTTTCTAATCCTCAATGTCATTGTTTATAAAAACGGGGATCACAAGGCACCTCCTAGGGCTGTGAGGAGCAAACATGATCACTTGCACAAAGCACTTGGCTCAGTGCACATAGTAGGCCTTCAACCAATGGCGGCCATTGTTACCATGGCTCCCAGACTGACACGAATCTCCTCAAAGGCAATTATTTACCTGCCAAAGAAGATGGAGTGGAATGTTTGTTGAATGAAGAAATGAGAACTTGAAAAGGAACGAAGGAATTCAGCTCATTCACTCATTGAGCGTTCACTGGGTGCACGGCCCGGTGTGCATGATGGTGGAGAACTAAGTAAGAATCAGATGCCATTTCTGCCCTCAGGCCTGGGCCGTAAATCCAAAAGCAACAGCCCATAGGAGATGTCACTTAAGGATCCATACTACCAGCTCCTGAGATCTGGGTCCCATTCCGGCCTGGCAGTGAGCAGCTGGAGCTGAGTCTCATATGTGCTTGGCCCAGAGGCCTTAGAGTTGCAACCCCGATCTAGGGGGAGAAGCGGGCAGGGAAGCAGAGCAGTGAGCGGGAGGGTGCAGCTAAAGGAGGCAGGAGCACCGTGTGGGGGCACCTCATCCAGTGCGGGGGGTGGGGGGAGAAGACAGGCTCTGTTTCCACACCAGACACACAGTCACAATGGGGAGGTCAGTCCCCACCTCCAAATACCGTCACATTGGGGGTTAGGGCTATAACATTTGAATTTGAGGGGGGACACGATTAGGTCCATGGCGATGATTATTTCCCATTTGTTTTTCTTAACAAAACACTGTTCCAACAAAACATGTCTATATGTTTAGATATATCCCAGGGGCCACCAGTCTAAGACCTCCCCTCTAATAAGTCTGGCCTGTGAAGCTGGTTCCCATGGAGACTCACTGACCTCTTACTCCTGATTGGCAGGATCAGGTTGAGCTGGCAACTCAGCAAAAGAGGTGGCAGGGGAGGGCGTCCTGCACAGAAGCCACCCACACGCTCACTCCTGCCCCCTCCAGAAAACAGATGTAATGAACAAACAGACACACGAGGGCAGCTTGAGACTGGATGGGCCTCAGAAACATGGTGATGTTATAAAACAGGGTGACACACAACCACAGCGCCCTGAGGGTTACACCAGAAAACAAGAGCTACCAAGTTCTCCCTCCACACAGCAGTCCCACGATCTTTCTAAACAAATGTGAGTCTGCTTAAACCTCCAGTGGCTCCCCATTGCTCTCAGGGTAGAGTCCAAATGCAAATGCCTTAACTTGACTTCAAGGCCTTCTGAGACCCAGCACACACGTCCCCCATTCCCATATATTAATAGTCCCTGTCCTTCTCTCTCCTCTGGGGCTTTTTACGCACTATTCTCTCTACCTGAAACACCTCTATTCCCTTCTCTTTTTGCTCACCTCTCTCTGTAAGACTCAATGCAGGCGTCCCCTCCACCAGAAAGCCTTCCCTAATTACACCTCCCGCTGAATTTAGAAGCCCATTCCCCTTACTCTGGCTGGACCACCTGCTCATTCATATGTTTGTCCAAGTCACCCCTGATGGTAATTGTCCATTTCCTTCACCGTTCTCTCCTCTGGCATGACACACCCCAGTGCCTCAGCACAGGGCAAGAAGCAATGAGTGTGTGCTAAAGGAAGGAAAGAGGGAGGTCTGAAAATGGAATGGACTGCCAGCCTAAAATGCTTTGGGACATAGTTCTCCCACGAAGCAGAGGCCTCAGTGGCTGCTCAAGGTCCCTTCCATCATTTGGCTCTCAAAGAGTCATAGTCAGTTCAAAGGTGGCAGGCTCATACTCAGAGAGGCATAGAATTTACCAATGATCACACAGCAACACATGGGCAAAACAGCAACAAAAACTGAAATCAGACTTCTGCCCTGGTGCTGGCTCTTACTAATCCCCAGATGTCCCCTTCCCCATGGAGGAGTCAGGAAAAAAATCAAGGTGACAGGGCTGGTGGCAGTGGTGGGGAGGATGGACACAGAAGGTATTTTCTCTTCTAGGTCTTCATGGGAATCTGCCCCATGAATTATTCATCGGGAAATCGGCTTGAGGTAGTGTCTTAGTCTTAATTTTCAATTCCCCTAATGCTGGCCGATTCTCTGCTGAAAACCTCTCAATTATTAATGTTTCTAAAACAATATTTGTTTTCTCTGCATCTAGCAACAAGAGGAGGTCTCATAGCTAGTGATCCTGCCCTGGAATTCCCGGAGAGAGGCTCGCCTTGCCGAGGAGGCATTTCAAATGGTTCCGGGGTGTGTTAGGCTGTAGCTGCCAGACCGAGAACATCGAGCCCTGGTGAGACGGGCATTTAAAGTCTCCCTCCTACCAGGAACTCCCAGGACAAAAGACACTGCAATAATAAATAGCAAAAGCAACTACAATGAATTAGGCTCTTATGTGCTAAGCGTGAGGCTAAAGACTTCACTTTTACTTATTTGATTCTTACAAAAAACTCCGTAGGGTAAGATTTATATTCCCATTTTACAGTTAGGAAAAGTGAGACTCAGAGAGGCCCAATCTGTCGCCACAGTCCCACAGCCTATAGGTGACAACGGGTGTGGACTCAATTCTGTACGACGCCATGGCCAGCGCATTCTCCTCCTTGACCCAGCAGTGTTGTCTGGGATCTTAACTGCATCATGAGGGATGTGAAGTAGATGCAAGGAAGAACTTTCTAGAAGCCCCTTTTATTACTCTTAAAGAGCATGTGAAGCAAGGCATTGTTGGACAGGAGAAAGGAATGAGACCAAATTCTGGAGGTGGGGGCAGTGGCGCTCCAGGAAGCTGGGAGCCCCTGTGCGAGACTGCTTTCCTTTATTACAACGCAGCCTGTGACCGTGACAGGGAGCAGGGGCAGAAGACAATCCCCTTAGGCAGAGACGAAACACTTCTGTGTGCCCCTGCGACCCTCAGTCTCCATCGTGGACAAGGGCACGGGGTGGTGGTGCCAGCGTCTGGCGGAACAAAGGGACCCAGGCTTCAGAGTCAGGCCAGCCTGGGAGGGCATCCCAGCTGAGCCACCTCGGAGCCAGTCCCTCGACCTCTCTGAGCTTAGCCTCACTTTGCATTTCTGTGAAATGGGGTAACGCCAGCCCTCCCTCATCCTCTGAGAGAATGCCCATGAACAGGCCGGTGCACGGTGAGCGACCAACAAACGCCAGCCTCCCTGTCCCTGCTCTGGGCCAGCGAGGGGCTGACGTTCTCCAAAAAGACGTGCCGAAGAGTAAGGGGAAGCACGGAAAGGAAGCGGAGACTATGGCTCCCTCCCAAGGCTCCTCGTTTGCAAGAGGGAAAATCTCCTCAAACAGCTGACGCGGAAGGAGGATGGGGGGCGGCTTCCTGTGGGGACACAGCTTCTCTCAGGGGACACGGCCGGCCCAGCGGAGCCTCCTCGCGGGCCAGGGCCAGACCCGCTTCTCGCGGAGTCCCCGCCCCTCGGGGACGCCAGTGCCTGCTCGCTGTCCGCGCCTGCGTCTGCTTCCCGCGCCTGGCCGCGAACCGGCTTTCCCGCTCCCCTGTGGAGCCACACGGACCCCGCAGGGCTCCCGCTCAAGTCCCTATTCCGGCGCGGAGCGGCAGCATTCCAAAGTCTGATTGGCCCAGCTCACTGTCCGGTATGCCGCCTGGGCCAATCAGATGGGCCGGGGGCGGGTCCCCGAGTACAACGGTGGCTAGGCCTGCCTGCGGGCGAGGGTGGTACGTGGGTGCGGCGGGCAGCCTCCAAGAGGGACTCCGTAACCTGCTGCCTGGCGTTGTGCCCTTACGTGGTCCTCCGCCACCTCGAATGTGAGCTAGGCCCAGTCACTCACTTCTAATGAGTAGGACATTGCAAAAGTGACGGGATGTCACTTCCAAGATGGGGCTAGAGACTCCGGCGCCCCTGTTTCTGGCCTTCTCGTGCCTCTGTCGCTTGCTCAGTGCTCAGGTGACAGAAGCCAGCTGCCACGTTGTGAGCTTCCCATGAAGAGGCCCACGTGGCGAGGAACCGATGTCTCTAGACAACAGCCACCGCTGGCTTAGGCACCCAGGTGGGGGATACCGCCATCCCGGGATGAGAAAGGCCAGAGCGGGGCCAGGGAGCGTAATGGACTCAGTCTTGGACCAGTCAAGAAAGAGCTGCCCTGGCGACCTCCAAGTGGACATGGCAGAAACCATGCTCCCCCGCTGTCTTAGATCTGGTGCCCTGGAAACAGATTCTGAGACAGGGTTAAGTGACGGGGTGGGGGCGTTCTCAGAAGCTAACTCCATGAGGAAGGCAGAAAGGCGGGATGCCACCAAAGGAGAAGCTGGCCTGCAGTGTGGTTGCAACAGGGCTGCTGCCGGCCCCACCTTGCATCCTGGTTGGCGGTGGCTGCCCTGGGGAGGGCCAACCCTTGGGCAGAGCAGGGCCCAGTGGTCCAGGGCAGGTCCTAGACAGTGTGGCTGTGAGGGGCGGCTGTGACTGCAGCAGCCGAGGGTGCCAACCCTGAAGAAGCCATTTGGGTGAAGCCCCTGCCCTGTTTCCAATTTGCGTCCCACTCTGGCCCCGTGGAGGGCTGCGGGCTGTGTCAGGCAGTCCCCAGCCCGTTCCCTCCCGGGCACCAGAGAGGCACTGAGATGCCAGCATGCTCCTCGAGCTCTAGCTCTGCCTGCTGTTCCCACCGAGCAGCTCCTTCTAATGTATTTTTTATAAAAAGAGCTGGGTTTTCCTTTGATGCAAACACCCGAAGCAATTAGAGCCACTTGTTACCACAATTCCAGCTTGGTGGCTGATCTCCGGAGCATGGGGACAAGTGTCACCATCAGGGGCACAAAAACCTATTGCAGGGGGCTCCAGGATCCCAAGGGCTGGACAAGTTCACTCCCTCGAGGGGCTCTCATGCCCCACATCTGATTCATTAGCAAATCCTATCGCATCTACCTTCAAAATAAATCCAGAACTCGACTTCTCACCACTTCCTCCACCACCCTAGTCCAAGCCCGCAGCATCTCACCTGACTCGCCGCAGCTGCCTCCTCGCTGTCTCCCGGCTGCTAACCACCCCTGGCCCTCTGCCGTGCCTGCTCAGCACAGCAGCCAGACTGAGACGCTGAAACCTAAGGCGGATGATGTCGCTCCTCTGCTCCCACCTCACTCTGAGAAAAAGCCCATGCAACGGCCTTTCTGAGCTCATTTCTCCTCCCCCCCCCCCACTCATTCTGCTCCCATCGCATTGGCCTCCTTCAGTCTCGCCAGGCACATTCCTGCCCCAGGCCCTTTGCCCTTGCTGTCTGTCCACCCTGTAATACTCTTACCCCCTTGCCTCCCCCAGATCTCCACTCAAATGTCACCTGTTTCGCGAGGCTTTCCCTGACCACCCTATTGGAGCTTACAGCCCCTCACCAGCTTGCCCTGTCCCTCTCCCAGGATTCACTCCCCCCTTCACGAATTCACACCTGACATGTCATATATTTTCCTAGTTATTTTATTCATTGTTTGTCTTTCCCACTAAACTCCACAGGGGCTGAGATTTCTGCCTGTTTTGTTCAGTGACTAGAATGCAACCTCATGCTCAGTAGGAGAGCTAATATTTGTTGATTGCATGAATTAAGAAATGAATAACAGGCCATGCTTGGCTCGTAACTCTTTTCTCCCCACATCAACCCTTAGAAGAGGGTATTATTATCCTCATTTTACAGATGAGAAAAGCGAGGCTCCAAAAGGCCACACACCCCAGCTAAGGGCACACAGCTCAGAAGTGACCAAGGCGGAGTTCCAGGCAGGTCTGGTTCCCCCTGCAACCTCCACCCTTCCCCTCATACCTGCTGCTCCCTCTGCTGGGAATGTGCTTCTCGTGGCTGGCTCCTGTTCCAGCTCAGCGTCACCTCCTTGGAGAGTCCTTCCCTGACCCCCCTGCTTCTCAGTTACTGTCACTTTGTCCCCTTCATTTTCTTCACATGGGCATTCTGAAATTACCTCCTGCCTACATGTCAGGGTGTGGGCAAAATGATGAAGGCTCAGGAAGGGCATGGTTTGGGAAGTCCCCAAAGATGTCCTCAGGCCTCTGGCTACAATGTCCTCTCTAGGGACACTTAAATGCATAGAAAATCAATTTCCAAATGACCAATTTACCAGGTGATCAATTCACTAAGTATTTGTTTCTATTCTGCTTATGAAGTTTCAGCAATTTGTGTTGCAAAATTGTTTTGGCAGAGGATTTTTTGAAGTTCGGGTCTCATTGCAGCCAGAGGGAGGGGATATTCCTGTGCCAGCCCCACATGCCTGCCTTCCACCCTTGAAAAACCTGGGACTGTACCCCCAAGTCCTCCTCTAACAAGGCTGCTATGACCACAGCCCTCGGGCAGAGCATCAGAAGGGGTGGCCTCCTGACCAGCATGGTCTCATCACAAACACACATGTCCCCAGCCAGAGGGCTGCTGTCACACCAGGCTGGGTAATTTCAAAGGCCACATGAACCAGGGCCAGGATGAGGGTGAGGGAAATGATGCATTTGCCTCAGGTTCAAAATTTAGAGGGCTCCAAAAACCTCAAAAATCCTGATAAACATTTTAATGCTAAAGTTTTTTCAGAGACAGGATCTTGCTCTGTTGCCCAGGCTGGACTGCAGTGGTATGATCAATGTAAACTTGAACTCCTGGGGTCAGGCAGTTCTCCCACCGTAGCCTCCCAAGTAGCTGGTATTATAGGTATATACCACCACACCCAGCTAATTTTTTAATTTTTTGTAGAGTCAGGGTCTCTCTATCTTGCCTGTTTGGTCACAAACTCCTGGTATCAAGCGAACCTCCTGCCTCAGTCTCCCAAAGTGCTGGGATTACAGATATGAACCACCATGCCCAGCCTTTAATGCAATACTTTTTAAAATCAAACTTAATGCAAAAAGTCCAGGCTGAACAAAATAAAAACATTTTCAATAGAGCTAGAATCAGTAACGGTGCTATGGCAAGCCATACTGGGGCATAAGGCAATGACACTGAGCCTGTCTTTATTTAAAATGTTTGTATTTTGTTCATTCTGGGTTTTTTTTTTTTGCATTAATTTTTAATTTTAAAAATATTGCATTTAAAATATAATTTATAGAGTTATACTTTCAGGAAAATGAAGTAGACATGCTTTTCCTTATGCCTCCTACTGAGTACCACTAAAAGACCTGGCCATTATGTATAAAATAATAATGGAATTCTGAAGGGTGGAGAGAAGGCAGAATGGCTAAGGACATTGGGATCCTGAGGAACATCATGGTGATGAGCTTTCTGGGTTTTCTGTTTGCCCCATATGTCCTGGACTTGGAGCTGAAGAAGCCAACAATCCAGAAACATCCTCAGTCATAGAGCCCCGACACAAGCTGGTTCTTTCTATCCAAAGGAGTAGGAAGGGGGCAACCTAGCAAGGCAGAACGTGTTTAGACAGTTACCATAGGCAAACACCACAGAAAAGCACTGTGTCCTGCCCCGCCCATGTCAGCAAAAGGTGAGCAGGGAGCCCATTCCATCACCCCGACCAGGCTGTAACAAGGCACCCAGAGTGCTATCAGGGAAGGTTGAATAGGAAACTTGTATCCCCATGGGGTGGTAGAGAGCCCCCCATCACCCACAGTATCCATGGGGACTCTGGCAGGCCCCGGCTTCCATCAGACAGTAATGAGGCACCTCTCACTATCTCTGAGTCAGAAATTTCATCACTTCCCTGTGATAATGAGGCCACCAAGCCCACAGTGTCATTGTAGGCCAAGTGGGGAGCAAAAGTGAGGCACTCCTACCCCTCCCAGCCAGGGAGGCATCAGGGGAAGCCCAGTGAGCAGCTGGACTCCTGCCCCTGCCCTGCAGTGACAAGGAGCCCTCCCCTCCTGGGTGACAACAGAGGTCACATGGAGAACCTCGCCTTCTACCCCGCCTGGAAATGATAAGGTGGAACCCTGCTATACTCTACTGGAGTAGTATGAGAGGAAGCCTGCTAAAACAGAAGGTTTAAATAAGATACGGAGTCTCATAACACATACAAAATTGTCCAGGCTTCAATCAAAAATTACTCACCCTACCAAAAACTAGGAATATCTCAACTTGAATGAAAAAAAGACAATCAATACATGCCAACACTGATATGACAGAAATATTAGAATTACCTGACAAAGGGCTGAAAAATCACTCAAAAATTTTAAAGCAGCCATCGTAAAAATGCTTCCAAGAGCAATTACAAACACATTTGAAACAAATGAATAAATAGAAAGTCTCAGCAAAGAAAGTCTTACCAAAGATAAAGGAGATACAAAAGAGAACCAACTGAAAACTTTAGAACTGAAAACTATAATAAATGGAATTAAAGAACTCAATGGATGGGTTCAACCACAGAAAAGAGAGGACAGAAGAAAGATTAAGTGAACTTGAAGATAGAATAATATAAATTACCTAATATGAACAACAGAGAGAAAATAGACTTTAAAAAATTGAACAGAACTTCAAGGCCCTCTGGAACTGTAATAAAATATCTAACATTGGAGACCCAGAAGAAGAGAAGAAAGAGAATTGGGCTGAAAAATCTCTCAAAGATATGAGGGCAGAAAACTGGCAAATTTGGCAAAAGACATAAACCTACAGAGTCAGCAAGCTCAGCAAACCACAAACAAAATAAAGCCCAAAAAATCTACACCAAGACACATCATAGTCAATTTCTGAAAAAACTAAAAAAAAAGAAAATATTGAAAGCAGTGAAAGAAACAATACTTTACCTATGTGGAAAAAACAATTCGAATGATCTTGGATTTCTCATCAGAAGAGATGAAGGCCAGAAGGAAGTAGCACCACATTTTTCTATTGCAGTAAGAATAGAACTGTCAACCCAAAATTCTGTATCAAAAATTCAGTAGCAAAAATACCCTTCAGGGATCAAGGGAAATCAAGCCATTCTTAGGTGAAGGAAAACTAAGAGAATTTGTCACCAGCATACTTCCTCTAAAAGAATGGCTAAAGGAAGTTCTCTAAACAGAAAGGAAATGATAAAAGGAGGAAATTTGAAATACTGGGAAGGAAAAATAAACAAGAGAGAGTAAAGATATGGGTAAATGAAAATATGTTTTTCTTCTCTTGAATTTTCTAAATTGTGGCTGATGATTGATTCAAAAATTATAACCTTATATGTTTCTAAATGTACATAGAAGAAATATTTACGACAATTATATTGTAAAGGGAGTGGGTGAAAGAATATAAAGGGAAGAAAGGTTTCTGCACTTCACTTGAACTGGTGAAATGTTTAGTAGACTGTTATAAATTATGTATATATAGTATAATATTCACATCAATCACTTAAAAAGCTATACAAAGAGTTATACCAGAAAACACTATAGATAAATTAAATGGAATTCTAAAAATTGTTCAAGTAACCCACAGAAAGGCAGAAAAAAGAAAACAGAAAAATGAAAAACAGAGAGAACAAACATGAAAAATAAAATGGCAAACTCAAGCCCTAACATAAATAATTAAATTAAATGTAAGTAGTCTAAAGACATCAATTAAAAGACAGAGATTGGCAGAGTGGCCCAAATATGCTCTCTATAAGAAACTCTCATCAAATATAACAATATAGGTAGCTTGAAAGTAAAAGAATGGATAAATATCCTACAAACATTAACCCCAAAATGCAATATATCTTATATATTAATATTGGATAAGATAGACTTCAGAGAGAAAATAATTACCAGAGACAGAAAGGAACACCACATAAATATTAAAGGGTCAATTTACCAAGAAGACATAGCAATCCTAAATGTGTATGAAGGAAATGACAGAGCTATAAAATATGTGCAGCAAAAACTGTTTGAACTAAAAGGAAAACTAGGGAAATACACAATCATAGTTAGAGATATTAACACCTTCCCTCAACAATTGATAAAACAAATAGTCAGAAAATCAGCAAAGATGTAGAAAAAAATCAATAGTATCATCAACTAATAGGATGTAATTGATATTTATAGAACACTCCACCCAACATCAGGAGAAAACACATTCTGAAAGAGTGCCCACAAAAATATATACCCAAATAGACTACATCCTATGCCATAAAACAAACTTTAATAAATATAAATCATACAAAGTGTGTTCTCTGACTGCAGTGGAATCAAAGTAGAAATCAATGACAGAAAGAAAACAGGAAAATCTCTAAATATTTGGAAACTAAATAACATTCTTCTTTAAAATCATGGGTCAAAGAGGAAGTCTCAAAGGAAATTTAAAAATACATTGAACCGAATGAAAATGAAAATACAATATAACAAAATTTGTGGACACAGGTAAGCAATGTTGAGACGGATATTTGTAGCACTAAATGTTTACATGAGAAAAGAGTAAAGCTCTCAAATAATAATCTAAGCTACCATCTCAAGAACCTAGGGAAAAAGTGAAATAAACCCAAAGAAAACAGAAGATAAGAACAGAAATCATTAACATTGTAAACAGAAAAATAATAGAGAAAATCAGTTAACAAAAAGCTGGTGTTTTGAAAAGACATTAAAATTGATAAACTTCTGAGAAGATTGACAAAAACAAAAAGAAGACACAAATTGCCAACATCAGAGATGAAACAGAGATATCACTACAGACCTATTATCAAAAGGATAACAAAGGAGTAATATGAACAACTTTACACACACAAATTTGACAACTTAAATGAGCCAATTTTTTGAAATGTACACACTACCACAACTCACACAATATTAAATAGGTAATTTGAATAACCCTATAATCATTAATAAAAAAATTGAATTTTTATTTAAAAACTCTCCAGAAAAGAAGTTTCCAGGCCCGGATGGTTTCACTGGAGAATTCTATCAACTGTTTAAAGAAAAATTAATTCTATACAATCTCTTCCAGAAAATAAAAGAAGGTAGCATTTCCCAATTCATTCCATGAAACCAGTATCTCATTGACACCAATATCAGACAAAGACAGTGAGACACAAAGAAAACTACACATCAATATCTGTAATGCATATAGATGCAATAATCCTTAATAAAATATTAGCAAATAAAGTTTAGCAATATATTTTTAAAAATACATCTTGAGCAAGTATGATTTATTCCAGGGACGCAAAGCTGATTCAACATTTCAAAAATCAATCAATGGAATTCACCATATTAACAGGCTAACAAAGAAAAATCACATGGTCATATTAATTGATAAAGAAAAAGCACTTGCAAAATCCAAGACTTATTCATGATTTAAAAAAAAAAACTCTCGTAGAACTAGAAATAACGAGGAACTTCCTCAACTTGATAAAGAACAACTATGCAACTGCAATTAGGCAAGAAGGGAAAAATAAGACATACAGATCAGAAAGGAAGAAATAGCATAGTCCTTATTTACAAATGACAGGATGGCCTACATGTAGAAAATCCCAAGGAATCTACAAAAAAAAATAAAAATAAAAATCCTAGGACTAATAACAAAGTTCAGAAGGTTGTACAACACAAGATAAATATACAAAAATCTATTGCATTTCTCTGTACTAGCAATGAACACATGGACACCAAAATTAAAAACTTGATACCATTTACAATTGCCCTCCCTCCCCTCAAACAAATAAAACACTTAGGTATAAATCTAACACAACACTTGTAAGATTTTATCCTGAAAACTTCAAATCCCCCACCTCACCCTAGTCTTGGTCCCTGCATGAACTGGCCTGGACTCTTGTTAAAAGGAAAACTTTAAACAAATTAAATTCAACAGAGTTTAATTGAGCAAAGAACAATTAGTGAATCGGGCAACCCCACCCCCACCCCACACCCTACTCCTGCCCCAAACTGCGGCTGGCGCTGCCACGTGGTCAGAAATAATTTATGGACAGGAAAATGGAAGTGAGGTACGGAAACAGCTGGATTGGTTACACGCTTGCCCTATTCCAATACTGTTTGAACAGCTGGCCGCCTGTGAGTGGCTGAAGTCTGGCTTCTGTGATTGGCTGGGACTCAGTTACTTGTGACAAGAGTGGGTTACAGTCTGTTTACACATCCAGTTAGGCTGCAGGCCAGTAGGTACAAAGAAACCTTTAGGCTGAACTTAAAAGAGGTAAGGAGGTAGCTTTAAGCCAAATTTCATTTAACACTCTGTTTAAGATCTCATGATTTTGGCGAATTGACCATTAGCTGGACGACTGATTTTTGGCAAATTGTTTTTGATGATTTGGCTTTGGATGAACTGACCTACACTCTGCGTTGCCCAGGAGTAGGAGGGAAGAGGCTGGGGGGTAAGCTGGAAGTGGATACTACCAGGCCTCAGAACCCATTTTAAGGACTCTGAACCACTCCTCAGGGCAGTGCGGAGGGCATTGGTTTGCTAGGGCTGCCCTGACATGGCACAACAGGCTGTGGGTGAACAACAGAAATTTATTTTCTCATGGTTCAGGAGGAATCTACCACCAACTCCCATCCTTCATTGGGTGGGGGGAGCCCCCAAGGGTGTGAGCTCCCCCACACATCTGGGTGGCATGTGCACCCAGCTGAGTGGCTTTGGAGGCTTAAGAACAGCGAACTTTCTGCAGTGATGATGGAACTATTGCGTGCTATCCAAAATGATCCCCACCAGCTACATACATGTGGCTACTCAGCACTTGGAATGTGGCCAGTACAACTGAGGAACTGGATTTTCAATTTTACCCCATTTTAATTCGTTTAAGTTTATATAGTCACATGTGGCGGTGGGTACCATATTGCACCGTGCAGCTTCGGAGGAAGCAAAGCAGAGAGCTCACAGCCCGCTATGGTACGGGCGGGGCGCTGGCAGGAGCAGGGAACCATCCGCCACTACAGTGCCACGTCTGGCAGGCTGAGGGCAGGGCGCAGGGTGCCAGCCACAGACAGGGGGACAGACACAACTCCATATTTAATTGGATATGGGGGACACTGGCTCCAAGTAGGGTGTCTTGGACTTGCAGCCTCCAGAACTGCAAGAAAATAAATTCCTCAGGCTCCCTGTCCTCCAGCAGGCAGTTCTGTTTGGTTCCCCAGCTGACCCCCAGTGCGACAGAGCCCCGGGTGCCCGCAGGGGTAACCCACTCCTCGGCACACCCTTCCCTGTCTCACCTTCCCTGTGTCTTCACCTGTGCTTCCTGAGCCCAAATAAACTGTGTGCGTCTAAGCGCTTGTCTGTGGTCTGCTTGGTCAGGGGATCCCTGACTGAGACGCCCTTGGATTGTCAATTTCACGTCCATTTCATGCTGCTATAACAGAAATACCACAGCCCAGGTAATTTATAAAGAACAGAAAGTTATTTTCTCACAGTCTAGAGGCTGGCAAGTCCAAGATCGAGGCACCAGTAGGTTTGGAGTGTGAGGAGGGCTGTTCTTTGCTTCCAAGACAGTGCCTCCACCCTGCTCCCTCACATGGCAGAAGAGCAAAAGCGACCCCCCTCCACCAAGCCCTTTTGTAAGGGCACCTACTGCCATTGGAGAAGGCACCGCCCTCGGGACTCAATCTCCTCCTGAAGGCCCCACGTCTTCCTGATGTTTCACTGGGGATTAACTCCGAACATGAGTTTGGAGGGAGCGTGAGCATGCACGCTACAGCACGGGGCATGCCAGAGACGGCCAAAGGCTACGCAGGCGAGGTCGCAAGGGTCTGAGCTGGCCCACACCACGGGGCACACTTTGGGCCCTTGTGCCAGAGAAGCGACAAATGGACCCCTCACTGATCTTGCAACCAAGATTAAGCCTTCCCCACAAATGGCAGACAATTGTGTAGGAGGAGAGCTTAAGGGCAGAAATATTAGTATATTTGGGGTCTCTCATTGATTTCGTGGAGCTCTAAAACTGGACATAATTAAAAGCAGCATTTCTTTTAGAAAAGCAAAACAAGGTCCCCACCTAAAGAAACTGATTCGGGTAGATCCATGTTTCTGATAGACTTGGCAGTATCCTTGCAGTGCCTGCATGCCGGCACATTATAATTTTTTTCTCCATAGTTGGACGTACTCTGTTGTTATTCAATCTGACTCCTTTGAAACTGCTGCCAATAGCCCAATTAAACAGTTAGCTAAATGTATTAATGGCACATTGCTGTGTGTTTGGCTCAAATGAGGTTCACAGGAAATGCATTTCCCAGACCACAAAGGCTCCAAAGGTGGAAATTGCTAGCGGCTTGGCTCTCCTTGGCCACAGCCATGGGCCCCAGGTCAGCCATCCCTAAGAAAGAGCCTCCAGATAAACCAAGATGCCAGAGCTAGAGCAAGGAGTCAGAGAACAGCCTCAGTTTCCCCAAGGGGAATAATCAGTCTTCGGGTCTGCTCAGGCAGCCACAACAAAATACTACAGATCAGGTAGCTCAAACAACAGGATTTTCTTACAGTTCTGGAGGCTGGAAGTCCAAGATCAAGGTGTCAGTAAATTCCGTTTCTGGTGAGGACTCTCTCGCTGGCTTGCAGGTGGCCATCTTCCTGCTGTGTCCTCACATGGCCTTTCCTCTCTGTGCATAAGGAAAGAGAGAGAGCTCTCTTATGTCCCTTCCTCTTCTTACAAGGACACCAGTCCCATCAGATTAAGAACCCACCCTTATGACCTCATTTAACTTTTATCTCCTTAAAGACTCTATCTCCAAATTCAGTTATATGGGGGGGTTGGAACCTCAACATATGGATCTGGGGTGGTAGAGGACACAATTCGGGCCGTAACAGGATGGCTGAGACAAATGGTTCAGAGATAACACCAACTGGAACAAGTGAAAGAGCAAAAGTGATTTTGGTCGTCTCTGCTTAGGAAGATGCATCCCTACAGGACTGGTAGGTATGGTGGTCAGAGGCAGCCCATGCTCAGACAGCTAATGCTTATTGAGCACCTACTGTAAGTCAGACATTGAGCTGGGTATTGCATGCTTCCTCATCTTAGAGTCTAGTGCATCCAAAACAAAGTTCAGGGTACCATGAGAACACCTCAGAGAGTCCCCAGTCCTGACTTGGAGAGCCCTAGAAGTCTTCTCCAAGGAAGCAACATGTAGGCAGAGATCCAAAAACTGCTCATGGGTTTTCCAGGTGAAGGAAGTGGGAATGGAGGTAGAGGAGTAGTCCAGGCAGTAGGGACAAGAATCTATGCAAAGACTTGAATTAAGATAGCATAGCACAGAAAGTTCAGTGTGTCTGGGACGAGCTCCTTCCTTCCCTGCCCACCACAACACCAGGACACCATGGGCTCCCGCTCCCCTAGGTTGGCTGCTGGGCATGGCTGAGATTTTCACTGGCCCCAGGGTTAGGTTTTATCTTCTAAAATTCTCACTGGGCCAAGAGGCTAAGACAGCTTGGTGAGCAGAGTCCTCTCAAACCAAGGAGGCAGGAAGACCAGGTAGGACCTTGCTAGTCTGAACCTGGGAGGTAGCCTCTTAAACCCCACAGTGACTCCCAAAATACCTGCTTCAAGAGACCAGGTGTGGTCAGGTGATTGGCTTTTGTAAAGCCAGTTAAGAGGCAGCACTTTTGACCTGACCACGTCTTCAGCTGACATCTCAGAGCTGCAGGATGCAGCACCAAGTCAGGAAGTCTCCCTACAGTACAGTGAGTGAAAAATGGACACTGAAGCCAGAAAGACTGGGGCCTGAGTCCTAGCTCTGCCTCTGCTGGCACGGGGCCCTCAGGAGAGTTGTTTACCTCTCTGAGTCTTGCTTTCCCATCTACAAAGCAGAAATTCATTTCACAAATAATTTATTGGCTGCCTACTGTGTGTCAGGTGCCATGCCTGGTGCTGGCCACACAGTGGCAAACACAATACTCATGGCCACCGCCCTTGGATCACGTCCAGTCTAGCAGGGGAGACAGACAATCAACAAATATTAAAATCAATAATGATATTATGAGATGTGACCTGGACAATGAAGGTGACAAGATGGCAAGAACTGGGGGCCCCTTTTACGCAGGGTGTCAGAGAGGCTTCTCTGAAGAGTTGACATTTGAAACAAGATCAGAAGATGAATAACACTGCTAACTCCCAGGGTGTCTGTGAGAACTAAAGGAAATAATGCCCACACAGCTCCAAGCGCAGGGCCGAGCACATGGGCAGAGCTCAAAATATACTCCCTTTATCATCGTCCACTAAAACATAGCTTCTTTAGGGTAAAGACAAGGTCTGTGTTGTTTGCCAGAACTATGCCTAACACCTGAAAAGAGTTTACTGAATGAATTCATTTATAACAGCCATAGTAATCATAGTAGTAATAAGAGTAATATATGTTAGTATTAATAGTATTAGTGCAGAATTATTAATAGTAATATCAGCAGCATTAGTAATAGGGGTTAGAGTATCAGCAATTCCTGTTACTGTTGACCCTCTTGGCAGAAATGTCATGATGCAATGGAAAGACTATGGGATTTGGAATCAAACACAGCTGATCTTGAATCCTAGCCCAGCTACACTGTTCTGCAAAACAATGGAAACGCATTTCCCTAAGCCTCAGTTTCCTCATCTATATGACAGGGATAGTCCCGTGTATCTCACAGGGGCTGCTGTAAGAATTAGGGAGGTGTATGTATGGTGGCTCGGACAGATGGGCCCAAATAAATGGTGGTTATGGAGATGACAAACATGCCATCCCAGCCACCTGACACTCCACCACCTTCCTTGGGGAGAGACTGAGGAAGCCACATGAACACAGGTAGCCAGGGCTTGCAGCTTCCCAAAGCTGACACTCGCCAGGCGGCCAGCACCTCACTGGGTTAGTGCAGATCAGTTTGTTCATCACCCTCAGACATCTCTGGTCCAGAAAACTGTCCCTTTGGAAAACAGGTGGATTGAACTAAACTAGGTAAAAGTTCTCTATTGAAATTCCACCGAGCAGAGAAAACATTTTCAACACATGTAACTGTCAAAAAATTCATATCAATCAACAAGAAAAGGATCCAACAGAAAAATGGACAAAGTATATAAACAGGCTACACACACAACAAAGACTAAGGGCCACCTAGCATATGAAAGATCATGGGAATAGAAATTAGAAGAATGAGAAACTGTTTCAGACCTGTCAAGTGGGCAATGTGCAGGTTGAAAGTGTCTGAGGTTGGTGAGAGTGTGAGGAAATAGGTACTTTCATGTACTGTGGATGGAAGTAAAAAATGGTAGCTTTGGGAAGGGCAATTTGATGGTGTCTGCTTAAAATTTGAAATCAGGATACCCTTTTAGCCACTGCTAAGTGAGTATCCTGAGAAATACTCGTATATGGCCCAGGGAGACAAAAGCTTCTGGATGCACATAGAAAAGTCCTCTGGACTCCCAAGAGTCAGTATAATGATGGCAGCAGGAACATACAAGACACAAGACAGGAGACAGACCCACGGAGAGCCCAAGGACAGAGCCAGCAGCGCCTGGTGTCTCTCTGCTAAAACCTTGGCTGTCATGGGTTTAGAGTGAAGAAGGAATCCCATTGCCTTCCCCAAGTTATATGGTTCTAGAAAGGCCTTCAGACATGTCTGATCCAACCTCTTTGCTTCGCAGATGAGGAAACCAAGGCCCAATCAAAGTCAAAGGCAGGAATGGAGCAAGAAGCCACGTCTCCCTGATGGACTCTGGTCTTGTTCACAGAACCTGGCACAGTTCTTAACATGCATCCTTGGGGCTCAAGCGATATTTGTGAATTTTTATTGGATCTGATTTATTTCAACCAAACAACAAAACCCCCCGACCCTTTCAACCAAAGACAGAGAAAAGGAGATAATTAAATCCACAGGTGGGTGTGGAAAGCATTCCCGGGGTCAGGAAGTGCTGGCATAGTGCACGGAACGGGAAAGCTCTGAGAAGTGGCCCCAGCCCGTTTGGAAGCTGCTCACCTGCAGTCACTTGTTTGTGCCATCTCTATTCTTCCTTACGCAGCGGCCATGACCTCCCCTCTCTACCACCTGGCTTCCTCCGCTGTCAGGTGTCCACAATGGCCGCTCCAACCCTCAATCTGCTTGACCTTCGAGTTCAACTGCCTCTGCCAACTGGGAATTTCCCTCTGAGTCTTAGTTCAAATTCCTAGAAAGAACCTGATTGGCCAGGCCCAGTTTTTGGGAAACCAGGCCACATAAGTGATAGGTGGTTGGCTAGCCTATAGATCTGCTGCCCTTGGGTCACATGACCACTGCTGGTCCAATCAGCTGTGGCAGAGAAGCAAAAGGGGTGGAACCAACTGCCACAGGTGATGGCACTTTAAGGGCTGCAAAGAGGGAAGTTTCTCACGGAGTGGGGATGGATTCCAGGTGATAGTTAGCATCCCTAGTCCTTTCCAGTCTCTATTCTCCTTCGGCAACCTGCCTTCTGGGACCTGAGTGGGCAGGTCAGAAATGTGCTGATCCACAAGTGTCTTTTAGGATACAAATCTCAGGCTGGAAGAATAACCATGGCAATAATTAAGAGTAAAGGCTATAGAGTCAGACAGATTGCAACGGAGCCCTGGATCTGCCACTTAACTAGCTGTGTGTTTTAGGGCAAGTTACTAAACCTCTCTGAGCCTTCATTTCCTCAACTGCATAATGCGAGTAACAACAGAACTACCCGGTAGGGTTGTGAGGAGTAAATGTGGTGGAACATGACATAAAGCGTTAGCACCATACCCAGAACAAAGTAAATGCTCAATAAATGTCGATTGGTTCTTCTGAAGAGAGAGCCCTCATCAACAGACACCTAGGCACATCCTTTGAGCACCTGGGTGCAGCCATGACTGAGGTTACTTACCCTGGACTTTGTGGATAAATAAACAAATAAACTCCCTTTTGTTTTCACAAGCCTGTTTCAACTGGTTCTATATCATTGCAGACCAAAAGCGTCCTGACAAAAACACCTTTAAAAATTTCCTCTCACTCACTTGCTTTCAGAAGAGTTTCCTTGCACAGGAAAAGCAAGCAGTGGCTGCCCAGCCCGTCACTGGGAATGGCATGTAACCCAGAGCCTGTTTCGTCTGTGCTTCCGGTCACGGGCTGAATATGCCCATAACAACAGCGGTCCCCAAACTTTTTGGCACCAGGCAGACTGGTTTCATGAAAGACAATTTTTCCATGTACCCGGGGTGGCAGGGGAGGATGGTTTCGGGATGATTCAATTGCATTGCATTTGTTGTGCAGTCAAACCTCTCTGCCAATGACAATCTGTATTTGCAGCTGCTCCCCTGCGCTAGCATCACCGCCTCAGCTCCACCCCAGATCATCAAGGATTAGAGTCTCATAAGGAGCGCACAGTTTAGATCCCTCCCATGTGCAGTTTACAGTAGTGTTCACGCTCCTATGAGGATGTAATGCCACCGCTGATCTGACAGGAGGTGGGGCTGAGGGGTGATGCGAGGGATGGGGAGCAACTGTAAATACAGACGAAGCTTCGCTCGCTCACCCACGCCTCACCTCCTGCTGTACGGTCCAGTTCCCCAGTTGGGGACCACAGCATAACAAGACGTTCATGTGGATGTTATTTGCCATGTGGGTCATGGAGGGCGGGGGGATAAGAACCACTGGTCTAGACTGACCAGCTGGAAAAGTGTGTTGATCTGGTGACACCTACCCCAGGAGTGAGATGACACAGTGGAGGTCTGCCAATCCAAACTTGCCTCCTCTCAACCAGACCAACACCCAGCCCCTAAGGGTGTGTGTAACATACCAGGTCTCCACACACCTCACACGTACACACACACACACACACACACACACGTGTTCTCCTGAGACCCTGAGCATTTCTGGCAGTGCCACTCGATGGGCAGAGACTGGGCCATCTAGGTGCCCCAGGGGCACAAGCACTTTGTTCTTCCACAGGCTCATTTTCCCATTCATCCAGTCACCCACTCTCCTTCCAGACGCACAGTTCCTCCGCGCCAGGCTGTGTGCCAGACACACAGTGGACTCCACCATGCTATGGGTTGGAGCTCATGGCCTGGCAGGGCAAGCAGCCATGAACAGAAGCGGTACCCTATGATGTGGGGGGTGCCAGACAAGAACAGACACGGGCCTGAGTTTTCAGAAGCAAACGCCAGGACTGACAAACTCACAAGTGCGGCCTCACTCGTGGGGACATGACCAGGGATGCGGAGACAGAGGGAAGCAGTGGCCAGGGCTGGGCGTGATTACAGACAAGGGCATGGCTAGAAACAAGGATGCGGTGAGGGATGGGAATGCGGGCAATGTGACTGTTGCTGGGGTTGTTCAGGAACAATCACTCCTCCTTCTGGTTATGTGCAGGATAGCATTTCCTTTTCCATCAGATGTGGCCGCAGGACTTGCTTTAACCATGATGTGTATGCAGAAATGATGCA
>VSMD01043390.1:0-55285 GCA_008750895.1 Mirza zaza
AGGTTTTTCTTTTTTCTGGTGCCTGTGACTTTGTCTGGAAATCAAAGTTCATGTTGGTCAGTTAACTTCACAGCTCGTCCTCTCATGTAAAGACGGCTCCATCCGTGAGCACTGTGGACAGAGCTCCACAAATAGAGCTGCTACGAGCCATCCCTTTCTGCGTCTTTCTGAGTTTCAAAGTCCAAAGCCAGCCTGGATGTAGGCCTGGTCTATCTAGCATTTTATTCTGCATAATCAGGACAGGAAAAGAGATAGAGCCTGTACCAATTAAGATGACACAAGCTTTGCTAACACATAAACTCCCAAATTGCAGTGGCTTAACACAATTTAATGTTAATATCCTCCTCCCTGTAGCTCTACATGGGTGTCTTGAATGATGAGTGGTTCTACTCCACTATGTGACACAGGGACCCAGGCACCTGCAGCAATGCCATGGGGGTTGCCCAGGAGTAGGAGGATCTCAGGGGCCGAGCCTAACATGACTCAGAGCAGCACCTCCCTCACATCCTACCTGGCCATACCTGATTGCAAAAGAAGCTGAGAAATACAGTCTCTGTCCCTGGAGGAACAAGAAACCCACTGGTAAACAGCTGGCCAAGCTCTGCCAACAAAATACCCTCTCTATAGATATGGGATAACCACAAATTCCTTTTCTACAATTTATAGTTTTTAATGGCTGAACTACGTCACTCAGTAACATATTACTGAAGATGTTAGGCATTTTTTTCCCTCATTATTTCTGGGGAAGAAACAAGCTGTACAATAGTTCTAACTACCCATCCAACTCCTTAGAATCTGTTTTGCAAACAATGGATAGTTAAGGATTTTCAGCTTTGCAGTTGAGTTAAGCCACGGAAAGCAAGCAGCTTTTGAAGTTAGGAACTAAAACACATAGTAACACAGGCAACCAGAAACCCCATAGGGTTTCAACCTTGTTTTGTCACATCTTCCAACAAAGTCCTGATTTGTTTGGGGATTTTTCTTAGCTCTTTGCAGAGGTAGCTTGATTTCTGTATCACTGCAAACTTTCCTCCTGTGTGAGTTAGCCTTAGGGTGTGACCAGGTGGCACCTTCAAACAGGAACCTCTTGTGCCTGGAGAAATCAGATCATCTTTCGAGACTTGGCTTAAGGGGTGTCTCTTCCAAGAACCTCTTCCACTTTCCCTCACCCCGCTTCAGGCTACAGCAGGCTGTTTATTTGCTGTGCCCCTAATTTATCCTGTGCAGATGCAATGATAGCTCCTCTGTGACAGTAATGTAGCTCTTCGTGTTTTTTCTTTCTTATTTAAAATATAATGCCAGTTCATTGCATCACATTGAGAAATTACAAATCTTTTAAAAAAATCAAGTTAAAATGATGCACAGTACCATTATGCAGGGTGTTTATATGTTGTACGGCAGTGTGTTGTTAGGTTGGGAGCATGTTGACGGCAGGTACCATGTCACTCCCTCATCTTCATCGTTGAATCCCATCGCCGAGCAGAGAGCCTGACATATACATTTCACCCATAACAATGGAAGGATGGAAGGACGGCTAGATGCATGGATAGACTGGCGACCCGTGTAGCTCTGCACAGATGAGCACAGCTGCCTACTCTCTTTTTTAGCATAAGCCCAGCACAGGGTAAGGATGAGCTGGAAATTATATATTTTGGTCAACACAAGTCAAAACAGTGTCAACAGTTCAATTTTTAGGTTCTTCGGGAAAAGTGGTTTTCTGAGTTTTAATAAGTGTAGATTCAGGTTAGGCTGCATATAAGCATATAAACTACTTGTCTCAGTGCTTTAACACTTAAAAGTGCATCCCTCACTCATGCTAGTATGCCGCAAATCTCTTCCACAGGGTGGCTCAGGATCCAGGCTGCTTCCGTTTTGTAGCTCTACCACCCAGCCTGAATCCGTAGGAAAAACAGAGCCAGAGAACTGCTCTCCGGCTTTTTGGGATGGAAACATCTTTCATTCTTACCCCACTGGCCAGATCTTATCACCTAGCCTCACCCAACAGCAGGAGTCTTTTGAGTGGCTAGGAATGAAAGGAGAACTAGACATGGATGGACACTGGTAGTATCCTGTCAACATAGCCATGTCTTATGTGGTACTAATCAATTAGAGACAGTATAGTAAAAATGGTTCTAAAGTACATTTCCCTGATGATTAGTGACATTGAGCGTTTTTTTTTTTCATATGTTTACTGGCCATTTGTCTTTTTTCTTTTGAGAAGTTTCTGTTTATGTCTTTTGCCCGTTTTTTAATAGGGTAGTTTGTTTCTTTCTTGCTGATTTGTTTGAGTTCATTGTAAATTCTGGATATTAGACCTTTATCAGATGCATAGCTTGCAAATATTGTCTCCCATTCTTTAGGTTGTCTGTTTGCCCTGTGGATTGTTTCCTTAGATGCACAGAAGCTTTTTAGTTTAGCAAATCCGATGTATTAATTTTGGTTGTTGCCATGGTTGCTATTGAAGTCTTAGTCATAAATTCTTTGCCTAGGCCAATATCTAGAAGAGTTTTTCCTGCATTTTCCTCTAGAATGCTTATGGTTTCATGCCTTAGATTTAAGTCTCTTATCCATTTTGAATTAGTTAGTGTGAGGGGTAGGTATCCTGTTTCATTCTTCTACATGTAGTTATCCAATTTTCCCAGTACCATTTATTGAATAGGGCTTCTTTTCCCCAGTGTACATTGTTGTCTGCTTTATAGAAGATAAGTTGGTTGCAGATAGATGGTTTTATATCTGGATTCTCTGTTCTGTTCCATTGGTCTGTGTCTCTATTTTTGTATCACCTTACCCCAATTAGAATTGCTTTTATTAAAAAGTCCAAAAACAATAGATGCTGGTGTGGATATAGAAAGAAAGGGAAACTTATTCACTGTTGGTGGGACTGCAAGTTTGTACAACCCTTATGGAAAACAGTATGAAAAGTCCTCCAAAAACTGAAACTAGACCTACCATTGGATCCAGCAATCCCACTATTAGGTATCTACCTAAAGGAAGAGAAGACTTCTCTTCACAAAGTTACCTGTGTTCAAATGTTTATTGCAACACAATTCACAATTGCAAAGATGTGGAATCAACCCTAGTGCCCATCAATTCATGAGTGGGCTAATAAAATGTGGTATATGTATACCGCAGAGTACTACTCAGTCATAAAAAAATAGGAATTAACGCCTTTTGCAAAAATCTGGATGAAACTGGAGACCATTCTCCTAAGTGAAGTATCTTAAGAATGGAGAAGCAAACACCACATGTACTCATTATTAAATTGGAGTTAACCGATGAGCGCACATGTGCACAGAGGGAAGTAAAACTCAGTGGAAATCAACCAGGGGAGAGGGAGGAGGAGGGGAGGGGCTAAAACCTACCTGATGGGTATAGTGAACACTATCCGGGTGATGGGCACACCTGTAGCGGGCATTCAAGCATTGCAAAAGTGATCCGTGTAACCTGAAACATTTGTACCCCCTTAATATTTTGAAATTAAACAAAAAAATGGTTCAACATGTGAGTGCTGGCTTGAGACTTCCTGGGTCCGAGCCCTTATGGGGGATGATTTGTGTAATCTTGAGCACATCACTCAATCTCTCAAAGCCTCGCTTGCCTCCTTGAAAATTGAGAATAGTAATTCTAATTAAATAATATGCTAATCGCTGAACTTGGGTATTGTGGGGGTAAATATTAGTGATCTAAATAAATATTAGTTATAAATATTTATAACTAAATATTTAGCACTAGCACTGAATATTAGTTATCTTTAAATGTTCATTAATAGTTAACTATCATGGTTACAATCCTATTGTCATTAGTAGGGGTAGTAATAATACATTTGCTTTTCACCCTTTGGTGTTCTCAGCACTGCACACATGGACGTACCTCAGAAAGGGACATCCAAAGACACCACTGTCCGTTTTCCCAGGTGCTCCACACTCTGAATGAGAATCTCACCTGCCCACAAAGGGTTCGTTATTGAATACCGTGCAAGACTGAGCACACTATTTCTTTAAGAACAAGAAGGGGAGAGGGGTAGCCACCCTTTTCGAGTTGCCCCAGTGACGGGTTCACGTGCCACCATTATTAACCCTGCTGACTGCGTCCCGGCGCAAAGGCTGGCGTGGCGTTCTCGGCTGCGACTCTGCTGCCCAGACGTCGACAGACTCAATAAACGCCCTGAAGTTTAACACGCGCCCGCTGTCTGCTGAGCAGCTCTGGGCCCAGATAGGTTTCTTTTATTATGGACAGAAAGGCCAAGTGAAATTTTAATCAGACAGACAAGGAGGGTATCTGAGAACACTGAAATGCCATCCCCGCTGGTATTTCTACGATATTGAACTTGTCTTTTTGGGGCCCTTTGTAACTGTTTCCGTCAGCTGTGAGACGCACAGCCTGTGTTTTTGCAGACTCTCTCTTTTTAATTAAGATGCTGTTCACTGGGATATTAGAAGGCACGCAGTTCTTCTTGTGATATGCAAACTATTGAAGAGAAAGCAAGCAGTTGGAACACTTAGATTTAGAAAGTGTGTTGTTAGCCCAATCTTTGTACTCATAGCAGAGGCCATAGCACTGATCTTACTGGATATTTGGGGCATTTTCCCCTTCCCATCCCAGTCTCTGGCTTTCTCAGCCTTCAATTGTATTATTATTTACATATATATATATATATACACATATATATATATATATGTATTTGTTTTAACATGTGGTGAGCCTGCTTTCTTCTTCTATTTATTTTTAAAATAATGTAATATTTGGTATAAATAAAAGCATATCTATAACAAATATGGGTACCAGAAAGCACAATAATACAAAAACCCATGAACCCACCACCCAACTTAAAAATAAAAACATTTATCAATACTATTGAAATTACTTGTTTGATCCTTGGTGAGTTTATTTTTCCTAGAAATAACCAAGCATTGTTTCACCAGCTAAAATGCATAAAACACCACAAATTGTTGGAAATGCTGGAATAAAAATAAGCATTTCTTTAAATTAAGGCTTTGTCAAAATTGTTAGTCTATTAAAGGCTATAATGCCATTTCTGACATTCATTCATTCACTCATTCATTGGTTCCTGTATTCATTCTTTAAATTTTGAGCATAATTGCAGTCTTCTTTTAAAATATAATTAATATGATTATTGCTATGAATGTTTATGTGCCCCTTAAAATTTGCATGTTGAAATCCTAACCTCCAAGATGGTTTGAGAAGATGAGGGGGAGGTAATCGGGTCAGGAGGCAGAGCCCTCATGAATGGCATTAGTACCCTTATGAAAAGGCCTTGAGAAACCCCTCAGCCCTTTCAGGATGGGAGTGTGGAGTGAGAAGCGTGTCAATAAGGGAGTGGACACTACCAGCCAGTGAATCTGCCAGCACCTTGATCTTGGACTTCCCAGCCTCCACAACTGGGAGGAATAAATTTCTGTTGTTAGTAAGTCACCCAGTCTATGATATCTTGTTACAGCAGTCCGAAAGGATACAGGCAATGGTTATATAACGTTTAATTATAACATCCTGACCATAAAACTGGGGTTCTGGTGAGAATTCCTTGTGAAATTTGAGTAGGACATTATATTTTGTTTGCATCCTCGTGGTTTTTAGTAAGCAAACCTACCTTTCCTTCAAGAGCGTTAGACAGGGATACACTTGAACTATCCTCCCTCACACCGAAAGGACCAAGAGGCACCTGCAAGGTGTTAAAAAGTTAACATCCTATTCTCCACATTTTCTTTTCCCTTTTGTTTGCTCGAAAGTAAAACCCTGGTGAAGTCTGAGTCGGGCTGAAGAGTCAGTAATTCTGTAGTTCTTGATGATTTTCTGAACCGTCTCACCTCAGGCTAATGAGGCAAGTCTTACCCCAGGCCTAGCTCTCCTACGAGCTGTCCACCCACAGTTGCAGAGCTAATTTTACTCTCGAAACTCTCTCGGATGCTTCTGGTTCCTGCTGACTCTTGAGTCCTGCAGAGCGTGTTAGCCCTGTGGGGAAAGGCAGGGGAGCAACAGGGCACAGGGACTCTCCAGGAGGTGAATGTCGTCCCACCTGCACCTGCCTGGACGGTACAGCTTCCCTGTCCCCTTTCAAGCCTAGGATCATCGTTGTCTTCAGTGGAATGTTCTTCAATAGACTTTTTTTTTAGCATGGGGAATTGCAACTGAATTTTAGCTACTCGAATAGTCTCAGCGAGGAAATATCTGCAGCATGGTGCAGTTCCACGGGCATGTCTTTTCCCTTAAGGAAATAAAAACGTCTATCTTAACGTTTTCTTTCTGATCAGAGGAGCAACACATGCTCATCTTTAAAGAGACATACACTTTCCACATACATAAACTATTTCCTCCTTACTTAATCCAACCACTGGGAGACTATCCACTGCTTGGGACAACTTTGCTGACCCTGTTTTACATATATACAAATACGAGTGTGTTTTGTGTGTGTGTGTTTAGGGAAAAATGGGATCATACATTTTTATCCTGCCCTTTTCAATGTCACAGATATCATAGGCGTCCTTCTTGGTGGTCTGTGTAAATGTATCTTCTTCTTTTTAACGGCCCTGTGGTATTCCATTATATGGCCATACTGCATGTAGTTCATTGAACCAGTCCCCTGCTGGTGGGCATTCAGATTGTTTCTCTTGTTGTTTTTTTCAACACCTGAGAATGCTTTCTAAGCATATGATTCTCTGAGTGAAAATTTCTGTTAGAGTGAATGGCTCAGGGTTTCAACAGAGGATGAAAATGTGCTGCTTGTTTTCCCCGTGAACCTTTTGCTATATTAGACAGAAGTATCAAGTTAGCCAAGGAAGGAGGTCATGCAGAGTTGCCATGGTCAGTCTTATGGGGGAGACAGTAGTTCAGAAAATGCATGTCCCAGGGAGAAAAAAATAAATTCTGTAACTTTTGTGTGGCCTACTCTTATTTTCAGTTAATAAAGTTTTCCAGGTGGCCTCTCTTCACACAGAGATAAATGGGTGGATTTGGGAATGTATCCTTGACTATTCTGGTCCATGCTCAGTAACAGGAGGAGGATTTGAGCCCCAGGTTAAAAGGTCTTCTGAGCTGCTTGTTTTCTCAATCCCTTCACTGCACCTAGATTTTTCCTTCATTGTCTAAGAATAAGGAAAGAAAAATTACCAGAGTTCTCTCCTGTTTCACGGAGATCACAAGGCTCTTTGGGTCATGATGTTTAGGGTTCATGGTTAACAAAGGATATAGCAGGGTTTATGTCTGAACCCGTCCCCAGCAATCTGCCCACTGTGCTTGGTGTGTCTGTCTGTTTCTCTCTCTCTCTCCCCCTCCCCCTCCCTCTCCCTCTTCCTCTTCCTCTCTCTCCCTCCCTAAGCCATCCTCACCTCTTCCCTGAATAGCTGCTCACTCTCTCCTCCCTCCTTGCCCCTGCAATCTATTCTTCTCGTGGTTTCTGGAGAGATCTTCATAAAGGGTACATTTTATTAGGGCATCCTTTTGCTTACAGCCCTTCAATGTTTTCTCGTTCTGTCTACATGGGGAAAATTTCAGAGATCTCGATGGGCATCTCCCTGTCCTGCTTCTCCAACATGGCCCCACATCCTGTTCGAACGGGTCTGATATATGACCCTCAAATGAGCAAGACTCTTTCATATTTCAGAGACTTTGTTCTTCACCCCTGCTGGGATGAGCTCAGCCCCTATTTTGCATGGATGTTGCTTCTCCTTTTTTATATCTCACTTTAAATGTCATTGTTTCAAAAAGGCAAACCTATCTCTTCCCAGCGACAGTGGATGCTCATTCCTCTGTAACCTGGGCCCTTTCCTAATTTTTGTTCACTAAAATACAAACTCCATGCAGGTAACCTCCATGTTGCTTATGCCTGTATTGGACTCAGTGCCTAGCCCAGTGCCTCCAGCGTGGTAGCCCTCCAATAAATATTAGTTGAAGGATGCAGACTAGGAATGGCCATGTGCACTTTCTTTTAGTCTCCGTGGAAGCTTTACCTGCTATTACATGACTAGGCCCCAGCATCCCCTATTCTGTTCTGTGTCATTAGCAAATGTGGACATCTTGACTCAGTCAACAAAGGATGGCCACCAGGCAGCAAGCCGTGTTGCCTAAAATCAGGCCTTTTCCAATAATGTACAATGGGGAACAAGAGACTGCACTGTGTTCCACAAGACGACAACTGGGTCATAATGAGGGGGAGAAAAATAAGACCACAGCAAATGGAACATAAAATGTGGAACGCACCAGGCAGGGGAGGAACCAAGGGAGCAGTTCTGAGAGCCGCCGCGATGGAAGATTGGAGCTGCAAGGTGGAAATGCTCGAAGACCTTTGCCCCTATGAATCATGTATTGGGGAAACAGTTGAGCATCTACAGACGTCAAATAACCAATAAAATTTCATGAATGGTAATGCCCGCCGGTATCCAGGAGAATAAGGCTGACCTTACAGCATGATCCGCTAACAAAATTAGGTCATTTGTCTTTGATGGGAGATGGCCACTTCCTTATTTTTTATTTATTCATTCGTAAGCAGCTGCTTTAATAAGCCTACATGATCTTGGACGGCATGCTCATAAGTTCTGGTAAAGCCAGGAAGAAAATTACAGAGGGAAAGGCCGCTTTTAAATTACCCCAGAAAAAAAGAGGTGATGGCTAACACTTCTGAGAGGTGCCGTTTTACCATGTCTGTGGGGCAGGAGAATTTCCTTTCTACTGTGTTCTTGTAAGGGAAAAGAGGAAGGTCTCAAATTATGCAGCTACAAAATAGGTTCATTTCTGCCTCTCTTGGGAGGTGAAATGTCTCTCCTTCCTTGAGAACGTTCTCTCTGCTTCCTCAGTCACCCCTACTCGCAGATGCCACCTGCGTACTTTATCGAAAATGTGGCTGCCCTGCTTTCAAACCATGTTTAGGTAATGCCCTCCCTTAGACTCCCCTGAACCTGCAGACTTGGGGAGACTAAACGGCCGTCCTCAGTAGGTCGTGAGACCCTCCCCACTCCCCGTATTCCTCTTTTCTGATTCGTACATAACCATCTCTAGAGGGTGAAACAAAGAAACCCAGACACTTGCTGAAAATTTCTGTATGTTGAGGGAAAAAAAGTCCATCTCTCAGAGTTGTCTTGACCATGCTGAGCTTCAATCCCGAAGAATTCTCTTCTGTGGCATGTAAAAGTCAGCTCCTGCAAGGCTCTGCTCACTGGCAAAAGTTATGTTCATTTTTGAGAGGAATAGATTCTGACAAAAGGGGGGAAATAATGCTCTCATGCTTTAGCTAGAACTGCACTCCTCCATGACTAAGTGTCTAAATCAACATGGGTGCTTAAAACCTGGTTCAAACGCTGTCTCCTCCAAGAAGCCACCTTGATTTCTACCCACTGAAAGTCTTCTCCCTCTCTCTCTTTTCTCTGCCCCATGGTTCCTTGTTTTTATTTCTTCCCCATCTTTTAATTCTCCCTGCCTTGTGTTATAGTGTGTGTGTGTGTGTGTGTGTGTGAGAGAGAGAGAGAGACAGACAGACAGACAGAAAGAGAGAGGGAGGGAGGAAGGGGGGAGAGAGAGAGAGAGAGAGATGTCCTTAGTAGAATAAGAAGGCAATTTAAGTTAGAAACCTGGAGAATTTAGCTTAGAACCTTGCACATACTATTGATTCTAGTAGATGAGCAAGAGTGACAAGTGGCATTTGTTTCAAATAAGTAGAGAAATCCAACCACTACCTCTCCATACACATAGTCCTTCTTCTAAACCGAGCTGATAGAAATGGACTCTTAAGTATTTAGCTTCTTGGACTGTAAAGTAAAAGTCTACATTCTTTCAACCTGCAGTGCTGTTCCCCTTATAATTCAATCCTTCATTCAGTGAATTAAGCTGCTCATTCAGGTCCTACCAGATGCCAAGGACTGAATTGTAGCCTGCGGATGTCCTCAAATGAAGCAGAACCAGTTTGTATTCTTAGGCTTAAAGTCTAGCATGAAGCTTTTAAAAAGTAAACAAACAAATAATTATATACTTAGAAATAGTGACAGGTATGATGAAATAATAAAATAAAGTGTTCCCTAAAGGAAAATAAAGACAGTGGTAGTTGGGAGGGAAATCTACTTAGATAGGGTGGCCCTTCTCTGAGGAGGTGATGGGCAGGCTGAGAGATAAAGGATGACAAGGGACCCGGTTGTCTTGGGGTCCTGAAAGGAGACCAGTGTGGCTAAGGTATAATGAGTAAAAGAGAAGAGGTTGGAGAGGAATTTTGAGGAAGAAGCAGGGCCATATCATTGTCCCCCAGCTGAAATACCCACACTGGCCTTGACAAATCCAAACTTCTTCCTGTGCCTTCTATGAGTATATTCCTGATGTCATTATTTTGACTTCCATTGAATATATTACATATATCATATATATCTTGCACAGATCAAAATCCATTTGTTGGCTAAAATAATAATGACACCACCAAATGCCGCCAAGTATCACTCATACATTGCTAGTGGGAATGTAAAATGGCATAATCACTTTGGAAAATAGTTTCTCATTGTCTTGTAAAACTAAGCATGCAACTGCCATGTAACTGAGCAATTCCACTCTTGGGCATTTGCCCCAGAAAAGTGAAAGGATGTCCACACAAAAACCTGTATGCAAATGTTCCTTGCAGCTTTGTTTGTAATAACCAAAGACTGGAGACAACCCAGATGTCCTTCAGTGAATGAATGGTTTAACAAACTGTGGTACATCCACACTATGGAATACCACTTGGCAATAAAAAAGAACAAATTGTCGACACACACAACAGCTTGGCTGAAACTCCAGGGCATTATGTTGAGTGAAAAAAGCCAATCCCTAAATTTTACATATGACATGATTCCAGTTACACAGCATTCTTGAAGTGACAAAATTTTAGAAGTAGAGAAGAGAGGAGTGGTTGCCAGGGATCTGGAAGGAAGGGTGTGAAGTGGGGGTAGGTTGTGGTTATAAAAGGATCCTTGCACTGATGGACTGTTTCATGCCTTGACTCTACCAAGATCACTATCCTGGCAGCGATACTGTCCTGTAGCTTTGCGAGATGTTACCATTGGAGCAATTAGGTTAGGTGCATATGGGATCTCTCTGTATTGTATTTTACAACTACATATGAGTCTACAATTATCTCAAGATAAAAAAGTTTAATTTTAAAAATCCTTTCCTATAACAACTTAGAGTTTTCAAGATTTTTAAAATATATATTAGCATATTAAATTTTTTATTTAAATGAGTACCCTCTCTGCCAGATTGTAAGAGCTTTCACTTCAGAGATCTTGTCTTCATTACCTTTGCATACTTCCCCTCAACAAGCCTCTCGTTTTCATGGAAAGAACAAGGCTCTGGGGGCCAGGATGGCGCAGGTAAGATATCAGATCCAATGTCAGGCAAAGGGCTGTGCAAACCAGAGCATGGGTTGGTAAAGACCGGAACGCGCAGGCTGAAGGGGCTGGCAGGTCTCACTGCCCCCCAACCCTGGGCATTGTGTGAAGCAGCATTCAGGGCCAGACACAGATGGATGTGCTGTGTGCTTGGGCTCTAGTACACAGACACCACTTGCCTGTAGCTCTCCTTTTTTTTTTTTTTTGTTTTTTTTTCCTTTCCTGGGGGTGGATGGGATATGTGTATTAGTTTTCTCTGGCTCCTGTAACTAATTAAAACCATTAAACATGGTGGCTCAAAACAACAGAAATCTATTCTCTCACAGTTCTGGTGGCCAGAAGTCTGAAATCAATGTCACCAGGCTGAAATGGAGGTGTTGGCAGGGCTGAGCTCTCTCTGGAGTCTCCTCTTCTAGCTTCTCGTGCTGCTGGCTGTCCTTGGCAGGTGGTGTGCATGACTGCAGTTTGCCTCTGTGGTCCCATGTTCTGTCCTTCTGCATGTGCCTCTGCCTTTCTCTTTTAAGGACACTTGTGATTGCTTATAGGACCCTCTGGATAATGCAGGTTAATCTCCCATCTCATGAGCCTTCATTTAGTCACATCTGCAAGGAAACGTTTTCCTCGAAACACAGGTCTCAGGGATTAGGACATGATATCTTTGGGTGGCCATTATTCAGCCTGCTATACTAAGTGTGAGAACAGCCATGCAAGTAAGGAACCACTTCTTGTGTCTGATAAATTAGGTGTTCAGGCAAGGTATTGCTGGACACTCACTGTCCAGATGAGGTACCTGCTGGGAACTTGCTGTTCTGGTAAGGTGCATGCTGGGAACTAGCTGTCCAGGTGAGGTGTGTGCTGCGAAATAGCTGTCTAGGTGCAGTGCATTCTGGGAACTAGCTGTTCAGGTATGATTCATGCTGGGAACTAACTATTCAGGTGAGGTGCATGCTGGGAACTAGCTGTGCATGAGAGGTGCATGCTGGGAGCTAGCTGTGCCAGGGAGATACATGCTTGGAACTAACTGTTCAGTTGAGGTGCATGCTGGGAACTAGCTGTTCTGGTGAGGTGCATGCTGGGGACTTACTGTGAAGGAGAGGTGCATGCTAGGGACAGCGCTAATGACAAAAGGAGACCACATGAGAAGAGAAAGGCTCTGGAGCAGTCCCTCTTCCCACTGTCCATATCTATTGCTTAATGATTGTGTGAACTTGGGAAAATTGCTTGACTTCTCTGAGCCTCAGTTTCCTCTTTGGAAAAAAGAGAGTGATGCTAGTATTTAACTCTTAGGGCTTTTGTGAGCACTAATGATCACGTATATAAAATTCATAGCAAGTGCCATGTAGATGTTGGCTGTGATTATTACATTCTTATTGCTGATGTTGTTACCATGAGGGTGGTGACATAACTATGCCCCTGTAGGCATAGCTTACGTGTTGGCTGCATGACATTGAATTTCAGTTCAGAGAGTTACTGACGTCAGTTCTGCTGCCTGCCCTAGCCATCAGCCGTCTTGGTTTAAAAGGCAAATGGTTCTGATGGAGGATGATGCCTACAACGTGGTGCTTGAAGACTATTCCACCCTGCTGGAGAACCTGACAGTTGTAGACACTTTCAGAATTTGGGTATGAGCAGTTGAGGGGAGCTAGCAAATGGGTTCCTGCCTCCTAGCACCATGTGAAGCAATTTGATGGAATTAATTTGCATGGTTAGTAGCAAATGCTCTCAGTCTGCATGGAGGCTAATTTGTGAGCCTATGGCAATTTATCGCCCTGGTCGGATTTGTTTACTAGTAGACAACGTCATTGGGATAATATGTCTCACGGTGCATAGAGAGGGGCTGCACTCTGACCTCGCTAGAAGAAACCACCATGGGGTAATTTCCTCCCCAGCAGATGACTGACGTTACAATGTGGTGACAAATGATCAGTACTGTCAATGGTTAACAGCCAAGACCAGGATCCATATGATTTATGCAAATAATTAGCTCTTCCTGGGCAGTGGCCTGCATGTCTAGGTAACTTTTATTTTTTCAGACAGTCATCTCCGTAATGAGCTATTAGTCTGCAAGCCAGAAAGAAAGAAAGGGAGAAGGAAGGAAAGACCTCAGGCAGTTAAGTCTTTGTTCCTTCCAGAAATCCTTATTTATTTAAAGCCAAGTGTGATAATGCTTCCCTTTACAAAACTCCATTGCTCTGTATTATAAAAGCAACTCAAAATATGAGGGTCTGATTTTTATTTGTTTCCATAATGGTCTGTGGGGTTTAGACAGAGCCTGCATTTCATCTCATTCATCTTCACTTGGTTCCATGAACACAAAGAGGGACATACACCATTAATACCATTTGCTAGTTAGAACATATAAGGAAAAAGGGAGGATCAGTATGCCTGTATTAGTATTCTTCGTGTACAAATGACAGAACCTGTGTAGAGGAAAGGGGCTTATTATTAAAAGGCTTATATAATAATTATTTTGTATAAATATGGGAAGATTTGGGCAGCCAAACTGTGGGCAATTCAAGAGCATATCCATACCTCGAAGAGCAGGAGAGAGAAAATTGAGTGAAGTTAGAACCTCCTCTCACCTTTTTTCTGACTCAGGTTACCTGTTTCATATGGCCACCAACATCTCCTTAACCTCACGTCTCACCTCCCTGCTGCCCAGGAGAGCTCTTTTATTCCTTGTTCTGGGTCATACATGACAGAGGAGAACTTTGATCATTGAGATCAGAATCCCATATTGATACCTTGACTAATCTATAGCGGTCAGGGAGTCAGCGCCACCTAAGAACAGTGTTGCACTGTTGGAGGGTGGGAGGTGTGGAGGAGGAGCTCCTGAGAGGAGAGAGGGATAGTCCCCAGAGAGGAGAAGGATGCTGTGTAGGCAGGTGACAGATTGCAACACTACACTATAAGTTCCATGAGCCTGTAGCTGTGCCTGTCCTGTTGGGCATGCTGTCCTAACCCCAGTACTCAATACGGAGCCCTGCACAATGATGAGCACACAGTGAGCATATACAAGAGAGGAGGAGGGAGGGAGGGCAGGAGGGAGGTTAACATTCTGCTATATGGGTCTGAGACAGCCTAGTCAAGGTAAGCACAAAATTTTTAGCAATCACACAAAACAAAAATAAACATGCAAGATCTTTTAACTCTGGAGAGATATTTTGATGATGGAAACCTAGATTGTGCTTCCTAGGAGTCACCTGATTGATCAGCTCTTGGGAATTTTATCCTCTACCTTTAGAGGATTTTGAGTGACCAGTGAGTTCCCTCCCTCCCTCAAATATGCATTGGGAACCAGATACGGTGCCAACCACCAGAAGCATCTGAATGAGCAAGACAACCTCCTGCTAAGATTGTTTCAGTAGCTATTTGATTGTTGAGTATGATGCATGAGTTTTATTACCAGTTCATTTTATTTTGAAACCATCTCTGAATTCTGAGTAACTCTGATTATTGATAGACTATGTCTCTGTGGGGCCACTGTTTAAGGTTAGGATTTGGGTGAGAAATCTTGATCCTGCTAAGGAGACAGCAGGGTCACCTGACTCATTGTCCTTTTGTAGCCAAGATATAAAGGTTATGATTGCCATCCAAACATAACACATGGGTAAGACCAGAAAACACTGTCTGATGTGTGTTCATGAAAGAGTTTTTCACCTCAGGAGATATCCCATCCCTCCAGACCATGGTGGGACTCATCAAAGATGATAGGATGGTGATGAACCCCCCTTGGCAGGAATATTTATATATTCCCGGACTCTTCAAGAGGTGTGTGGTTACAAATTCCATTTAATAAGTAAAGTGGTTATCTCAATGGCATACTACCAAGAGACAATTCTGATATTCCATTTGTCAAAAACCACCACTCTCAGCACCAAGGAGATGTGTACAACAGTTTGCATTTTAAGCATTTTGAGTCTCAGTCCACAGATTGGCAGACAACTTAATTTGTCAGTGTGGATAATATTAATTCAGCGGCAAAATGTCCTGAAAGGAAGGAAGGAAGGAAGGAAGGAAGGAAGGAAGGAAGGGAGGGAGGGAGGGAGGGAGGGAGGGAGGAAGGAAGGAGAAACTGAGATAAATATTAGGTAACCTCTGGAGTTAGCTTTTTAATAGATTGTTACAAATCATGGTTAGCCCATTGCTTTGCTGGCTGGTTGTCTTATTTATTTTGTTTGTGAGGTGATTGCTTCAAAAACCCTGACACAGATCTCTGCAGAGTGATTTTTGTGTGGTCAAGAATTGTGTGATTTTAGAGCTTGTCCAGTTCTTGCTGATGTGGGGCTCTGGCCCTCTCTTGGCTGATAGGTAGAGCATATCACGTTGTATCGATAGCCCTCCTGACCCTTAAATATATTAGGAATTTATTAGGAAGGACCGCAAAGAAAAGTCAACCCCTTTACTGAAGCACTATTTGAAAAGATGGATTGGTCGCATCTCAATAATCATATTATTCTTGTTGAGTCGGAGACCCCCATCCTAGCAAACGTGAAAGGAGACAAACTCCATGAGCGCCCACTGAAAGAGTTAAGCCATTTTTCTATTTACATGGTTTATTTCACAAGTGTCTGACTCATTGGGCATAACCAGCACAGTTAAATTACAAAATTACTATTTGGTCCCTTTTTTATTGACTACAATCCAAGGCTGCTTCAAGCCTCCCAAATTTAATCCCCCTAGCTCTTTGCCAAGAACATTACCTTTTATTTTCAGTGTTAAACTGTGTAAGATACCCCTAAGGCTACATGGAAACTTACTCTCTGTGATAGCAGCTAACGGAGTGTATCAATTGTTCATGATTTCCCATTCTCCTGTAAATTGGGAGAGGCAGGGGGAGCAGTGGAATGAGAATTCTGTTCCGTCAGCACTTTCTTGCCCCAGCTTTAGCCCAGGCAGTGCCTGTTTTGGTAATTAATTATAGTGTGTTTGTAGCTCTTCATTCTCGGTTACCATTTAGCAACCTGTCAAATCCTGAGCTAATGAGCCTATCCCATAGAATTCGATGCATTTATTTTATTTTATTCTTAAGCATCCAGACAATACTGGTTTTTCTTAGGTCAGATGAAGTTAAGAGGGAAATTCTAAACCAGTTAATGGGAAAGAAAAGGCTTTTCTCTCCTCCGTTCGCACATGTTCATACCAAGAATGGGTCTGCTTAAAGCTTTTCATCGGCTTTTGTCTAACAAACCAGAAACGGGAGTATCCCAGTTATTACCGTAATTATGATTTAATATTTGAAGGATGAAATGGCTCACTCATAAGTGTCATTGTCAAAGTGGTGGTAAATACCATAACTGGATTAGGACTTTCATCTAAAATACAGGTAAAACGAGAGCAGAGCCTTGATACGTTCTTTTTGTCATTGTTTTTTGTTGTTGTTTCTTTAATGGTGGACTTGTCGTAGCTCTACAATTTCTACATAGGAGGGACTTCGGTGTAGCAGTTTGGTTTCAGGGCAGAGGTAGAACACATTCCTTGAAGCTGCATTTCTGTAGCAGACATGCTCTTTTTTACTTAGAATTGTATGGTTACAGCTCAATTAAAATAGCAAAGTTTCCTGAGGATGATTTCATTCACTTTATATGAGACTGAGATGATTTTGTTCACTTTATATGAGACATATCACTTCACTTGTCCCCACCAAAGAATAGGAACGATAATTTTATGGAATTACATGTCATAATACGGGTGTTCAGCTTAACCTTTTTATGGAACGATGTGTACCAAAAACACAACATCTTTATTCTGAGTTGAAAGGTTTAGAGAACCCAAAAATTAGAGCAGTGACATTTGCCTCTGGTGGTTAGAAATAAAATCCTCAATTTGACTTGCAGAATTCAGACTCATAGCTATTTCTGAAGCATAGCTATAACTATAGTGTCATGTGGTCAATAACTCCTGCAGTTCCAAAAGCAAATTTTTTTCCCTGTCAAACAGAAGTAGGTAAAAACACATTTGCACGTTGTAATTTAGCTGACCAAGTCACAATGATGTGCACCTGTTTATGGATAGGGGCCAGGAATGAGGTTAGAAGAAGGAAATAAGTTATGGTCCCTGAATACCATCAGTGCTGGTGGTTTATTCTAAAAAAAAAATAATAATAATAATACAAATTCTTCATTCCAGTAAGAACATGATATTTATTCTTTAGAAAAATGCCACCTCTTGAGTATTGTTTGTTTGCACCTCACATATTGATCGTATCTGTTACCTTTTTATAATAAAGAATCAAAGATTCTATGCAGAGTTCTCTAGTTTCCTCCTCAAACAGATAAAGGAAAATATTTTTTGATCCTTTTACTCATACTTAGGGTTTAACATTGATCTTAATTCCTTTTACTTGTTGGCTGTCGGTTCAGAAAATTTGATATTCATAAGAACAGCTGCTCACTCCTGTTCAGCTGTAGAGCTCTACTATCAATGGACCTGCAAATTTCCCAAATGTGAGTGGTTTTTCTGCTGCTTGTAAAAATCTGAGTTGAGATGAGCTACAATTTGTAGGGAATGTTTTAGAGGTTTCCCTCTGAAGTCTGAAGAGACTTCAGGAAGTCTCTGTTGATGCCGAATGTCAATGAAATTGTCATTTGGTAGTCACTCAGTGTTGTACCGATTAAATCCTAATTTTCTAATTTACCGCAATATCAGCAACATGAGAAACGTCTTTCAGCCCTGACCTTTGACAATAGCAGACACGTTAATAGGAAGTTACTGTAATGCCCTCCAGAAGACATTGATACAAGTATTCTTTTCTGCCATTCTTGTTTCTTTATAGATTCACACTTTTGAGTATTCAGAGCTTGCTTTTCCTTTGAGTTAGAGGAATGCAATGGAGAGAAGTGTTATTGATGAGGGCTGATTAAGCAAATTAATGAATTGAGACAGCTGAATAGTAAGTGAGAGGAATTTGAGGAGTGGAATTGGTTTTTGCTCATTGACTATAAAGTGTAGGAGTTAAAACCACAAGGGTACCTCATGGAACAAGCTATTAATATATTGCCAAGGTAAGTGAAGAAAGAGTATTTGGGATTGCATGTTTTGTTTTTTTTTTTTTTTTCTTTTCCAAAGCTGTGTGCTGGCTATTCACTGCTTCTCTGGTGCATCCTTTCCTTGCCTCACTTTTCGAATCATCTGCAACAGCCAAACTGAATTCTTTCAATAAATACATATTTAATGCCGGTTATGTCCCAGACACAATGTGAAGCACTTGACGATACTCATAGAAAGATATTATTTAATACTTCTGATTACTGAGTGTTCTCGATTCTAAGAGAGTCAAGTGTTCTTTGCTGGGGGGTTGCTAAATATTCATCTCTGGAAAGCAAGCGTTTGTTATTTCACAGTCTTCAGATTGGCACATTTTGAGAGCTGCAGAACACCGCGTGTTGGCTAGAAGGTGTGGGCAGCAGGCGCTCTGACATGCTGCTGGTGGGAGTGCATATCAGTGCACCCGCTTTGGAGATCTACTTTGTAACATCGTGGGAAGTTCGAGATGCACGCACCTTTGACTCAGATATTTCACTTCCTAACTGAGCATATGAAGGGGACACATATGTAAAGATTCATTTTCTGTTGAAGCGAAAGGTTGGGAAAACAATATCAACTGAACAAGCTATTAATTGACCAGCGATAGGGAAATAGAAAATAAATTGTAGCAAAATTTATCTCTGGGATGCCATGCTGTAGTTAAAATGAGTAAATTAGATCTCTGTGTGTCAACATGGATAAATCTCAAAGTCATAATGTTGAACAAAAACAAAAAATAATTTGCAGGGGGAGACATACAGCATGACATCATTTAGGTACAGTCCTTAAACATGGAAAAATGCTATCTAGAGTCTCTCAAGATATATGTTTATATGGTAAAACAAGAGAGGTGTGTGACAGTGATAAATCCTAAGTTCAGCAGTGTGCATACCTCTAATCAGGGAGAGTGACTGAGAAAGATTCAATTATATTTGTTATATTTTATGTTGCAAGCTGCAGGGTGCACATATGGCATTTGCTGTAGTATCTTCTGTATTTTTTATGTGTGTGATATATTGCATAAGAAAAAGAGTGCATCTGAGAAGCTATAGCTATTCCTCTGTGTGTGTGTGTGTGTATGTGTGCATGCATGCTGTTTGTGTGTGTGTGCATGCATGCTATGTTTCTTTTTATCATCAGACTCCTTTTATTAAATGATCATACTCTAATCATTTTCAGGTGTTCCAGAGGGTTTTGTACAAAAGCACTGCACATTTTGGGTGCAGTATCTCAGTAAGATTGTTCAGGGCACATGAGCAAAGGGATGCCATACCCTCAGTCTAAAAGACAAAAGCTGGACAAATCAAGCAGTTCCCTAATGTCTTTGATCAATGTAAACTGCTAATTGCAAGGCATGACTCTCTTTTCCAAAAGGAATGATTTTCTCCCCTACTCAATTACTAGAATAATTACTTCAACTCTCAATGTTCCTTTAACTGGGCAGATTCAATGTTAGCATCGAAGGCTCTCATTTTATATTAAACCACTAAGTCGTTCCAGTTAACAGCCCCTCTATTGGATCTTTCTGTTGCAATATTACAGACTTGGCATACACCCTCCTCTATTTTCCAGTGCACGTGATGAGGTCAAATTCGTTTTGGAAGGCCCTAATGTCTTCCAGATTTACAGCTATTTGAGAACTCCATCGGTAATAAATATTTGGCCAAAGTGTTTTCACATTCATACACTCCCCCTCTTTTCTGGCCCAGGGTTCTCTTCATTTTGTCTAGCCTGCACTTTCTGCCTGCCCAGAACTGTCATTAACATTAACAAGTGTTCTCCTTGGCCCTGGCAGGGGGTCTGCAGAGGGAACTGGCTTGGAATGTGCAATGGGGATACTTGAATCAGACAGGAACTGGGGTGCAGGTTGTGGAGTGTGTAGGGCCAGCTCAATAAGCCCTGGTCAATGCTGACAGGGAAATGCAGGGAAATCTGATTTTGATGAGAACATGTCCCTGGGCTGCAGTAGAGACTGGGACAGGATGGGCTCAAATACAACAAAAGAAGAGTTTTTCATTTACCTTTTGAGTTTATCCAAGGGCATGCTGTGTGTGTGTCATGTTTAGGGACGTGAAGTTGAATGAGTACTGGTCCTCACTTTAGACATCTATCGGGCATAAGAATCCTCTGGAAATCTTGTGAGGACACAGATTCCTGGGGCATCTCCCGAGATTGTAATTCAGCAGATCTGGAGCGGAGCCTTTGAGTCCCCCCCCCTTTTTTTTTAATTTTTTATTTCGGCATATTATGGGGGTACAGATTTTAAGGTTTCAATAAATGGCCTTTTCCCTCCCTCCCCCCACAAGTCTGAGTTTCCAGCATGACCATCCCCCAGATGGTGCACATCTCACTCATTAGGTATATACATACATAATGAGTTTCCCTTGTTAACAAGCTCACAGGCGATGCTGGATCTGCCGGTCCCTGGAAGCATATCTTGAATAGCAAGGCCCTGGAGTAGGTGTGTTGAAGTGCAGGAAAGAGTCCAATACAAAAATTATTCAGTGCAATGCAGAGATGCAATGGCAGAGTTAGCGGCAATGTTTCCAGAAGCACAGGAAAAGGCCCAAACAGCCCTGCCTTGCACAGGGAACCCACAAAAAGGAGGTGATGTTTAACCTGCACCTTGGATAATGAAGATATTTCCAGGCAGAAAAGAGAGTTGGTATAACAGGCAGAGGAAATGGCATGAGCAAAGTGCAGGATACAATTGGGAAATGGCAGTGGTGTTGCATGAACAGGACTGGAGGTAGCAGTGGAATAATCACAGCTGATCTTTAGAAATAGGCTGCAGCTGGTTTTTGAAAGGGTCTGTGGAATCCTTCTAAGGTGTTTGTTACATTTTTCTGTGGTGGGAGCAATTTTTTTTTTTTTTTAAGATTATTGGTGCAAGAGTGGATGAAAGGAAACTAATTAGCAGGGGACCAGTAGTCCAAGTGAAAAAGGAGGAAGGCTTGCCCGTAGTCATTCTTGGAATAGAGAAGGATGTGGCATGAAACGTTGCAACCCAAAGGCAAGATCCTCACACTTGGAGACAAAGTGTCTCCTGGATGCAGATTAGAGAAAATAGTCCAGGACAACAGTCAAGATGAATTTGAGGAGATGACACACTGGTCACCAAGAGAGTGAGGACTCGCTAATCATAGAAGAATAGATAGCTGAAATTTCAAAGTTCATTACTGAAATTTAGAAAAGACCCATAAAGGAAGAAACGAAGCTAGCTTTGAATTCTACAACCTCTTAATTATTACGTTGCTTGCACAAGTAGAACACACATGGGGATTATTATGTTTTAATACCTATTACTATTGCTTCCTCGTTGTGTAGATAAATGCAAGTGTCATGAAAGACACTACCTGGATACCCTTCTTATCTTCTTTTTCAGATAAAGGAGATAAAGGAGGAGGCAAAGAGGGTGACATCAAAATGCCAACACTTTGTTTTTGTTTGTTTGTTTGTTTGTTTTTAAAGTAACCAATCTTAGGCATAAATTAGGTGCAGCGCCTCTCTGTACCAAAGCCAAATAAAACCCTATGCAGGAAACTAGCCATGAGACAATCTTGGGGGTGTATGTGGTGAAAGGAACCAAGTCCTGTTACCAAAAAGAAATGCCAAATTCCTTACTGGTATCGTGACTATTTACCAGAAAGTTACGCACCTCTTTGTTTCCTTCACACCCCACACTTCTTTCTTCTTCCTTCTCTTGCAGAATCCTCACAAATTCTTGTGTCTTTCTGTCCCTCCTCCTTTTGTTCAGAGCATGCCTTGCAGAACCTCTAATTAACCTGCCTAGCAAAAGCTGAACCTTCTTCAGCGTGTAGCAAGGGTAGAAAACAAAACTGACAAACAAGAAAGCCACGAGTCTCTTTAGCAGGAAGAAGGGAGGAGTCATTTCAGGGAAATTATTTTAATAATTCTTATCCCATCACATAAATAATTCATCATTGTTTCCTTCTCAAATCACTGGATTCCCAGGCTTTTCTCCAAAGCATGACTCTTCTGCTTTGAGACACATGCAAAAATAAGGAAGTGGAGATCATATTTCATTCTTTAGTTATCCAACCCAGTGATTTCAAGACAAGAAAACATTTCAAAAATAATAATAATAAATAGAAACAGAGTGCAGTGTAAGGAGGCCATTTGTTTTACTTTCACAGGCTCAGACATTTTACAAAATCACCAGCAGTTCAGAAAAGAAATGACATCATCATGCCCAAAAGAGTGGGAAGGACATAATCTCAGAATAGAAGGAAGAACCTTAATTAAAAATTTAGATTTAGTTTTAAAATCCTCTATTCTCCTCTTTTTATCATGGACCGAAATATACATCATCACAGGCTGTATGTGTCAAAGGAAGGATATTTGGGAATTAAGAATCTAATTCATGCATTTTATTTGGTTCTTGATGGAAAATTCCAAACTGGCTTTTAAAACCTTCTGATAAAGCAAGAAACTCTGAAGGGAAAGTTGCTTCCTAACATGTTTTGTTCTCTTCATCCTATCTTTTCCAAGTTCATTTTTCCTCTATAGTGTGTTTGAAAACAGGAAATAGGGACATTCACTACTTGGGTCTTTTGTTGGGGCTGATTTCTTATTTTCTGATGTTATATAAATGGATACTCATCAAAACAAGAGGGACATTTTTCTTTTTCTTTTTTTTTTTTGGTGATAAATTCAAAACATGAGAACCAAAGGTAAACCCTTTTCCTCCAGCCCAGTGTCATCGTTGGAGTATCTTTCAAATACTTAATAATTACTTAAATAATGTGTGTTCATCGTAGATAACATGAAAAATATAGAAAAACACAAGAAGAAACATCACTTCTAATTTCACCACGATTTATGTCTAGTGCATACCATGTTGATCTTCCCTTTGTAGGCACACACCCTGGCACAGAGATGTTTTTTTAACATTTCTTCAGTACCTGGTCAATGATTCACTACTATACTTCAGAAAGTGTATGAGGTGGTAGAGATACAATTTATATTATTCTATAGACACAGTTTTGTGGTCCAGTATTTCTTTTTATTTAACAAGATATTGCGGACTGATACTACTTCTTCTTCTTCGTCATGCGTGATGACAACATAGCGCCCCCTGATCCCTTTAATTAACAAATTAATTCTCACTTTGCAAGTATTGCCTCTCAGTTACTATTTTGTCACCTTTAACAAATAGGTTTATTTTCTGCTTTGTTCTATTTTATTTGTAGGCAGTATTAGATAACAATTGTATGCTGGAAATTTTCAGCTACAATTAAGTTTTTTTCTTCTTATATTTTCTATATTTTTCAAGTTATCTATGATGAACACACGTTAAGGTCTCTTCCCTTCTAAGTAGCTTAGTGTTAACATGTTACATGAAAAAGTTAGCTCTTTTTCTTTCCCAGTAATGTCTAAATCAAGAAAAGAATGCACTGAGAAAACAATCAGGGGGAAAAGAGGGAGCATTATTGGCTAGCACAGTATCTTTGGATAAATCCAGAAAGAACAGGGTTGAAATTAAAGCTAGGTGATATTTTCATATAAAATAATTCACCTCTTTTTTCATTTCCCCAGCTCTTTTTATACATAATATGCATTTTTCTTTATATTAGAAAATGGCTTTTCTCACCTTATCTCTGGTTGTTCTTTATGACTTCAATCTCTTCTCATTATTTTTTAATGTTCATGAAATGTAAACTACTTTCCTACCACTTTCCGTTTCTGTGGATAGGGTGCCTGATGGACTTTGAGTTTCAAGCTATGATGAAAGAAGGAAATGTATCACTTCTTGCTGTATAATAAGGGGAAGCTAATGATGGGTCTAAATAAAATGGGGTAAGAAAAGAATTCAAACCCTATCCTTCATCTTCATGTCTGCTTGTATCTTTCATCTGCAGCTTTGTGTTAACTGAAAAATATATGATGCAAGAAGTGTCTTTCATATGGGACTTTGTTAAAAGGCTAAGGTTTTCCGAGATTGTGACTTTTGTGTGCATAGTACTTGCCACATAAAGCATCAACATAAGGACACGGGACCTTAAGGATAATTAGCTTCATGAAAATACCTAAAGGTCATACTATTTTTTTTTTCCTTTTTTTTGAGACAGAGTCTCACACTATGTGCTGGGCTAGAGTGCAGTGGTGTCATCGTAGCTCTCAGCAACCTCAAACTCCTAGGCTTGAGCAATCCTCCTGCCTCAGCCTCCAGAGTAGCTGGGATCACAGGTGTGTGTCACCATGCCCAGCTAATTTTTTCTATTTTTTTTTTTTTGTAGAGATGGGGGTCTCACTATGATGCTCAGGCTGGTCTTGAGCCCCTGGCTTCAAGCAATCCTCCCATCTCAGCCTCCCAAAGTACTAGGATTATAGGCATGAGTCACCGCGCCCAGTAGTATTCTGTTTTAAATTTAACAACAACAACAACAAAAACTCTCTTGTTGAGGTATATATTATCTGGTCTTAACACACACACACACACACACACACACACACACACACACACACACACACACACACACACACACACACACACACACAATGTCTTGCTATTACTGTAAGCCTGGATTTAATAATGGCATTCTAACCAGCAGGAACATTTCCAATGGGACTTGCCCATGAAGCCTTCAGGTTTTAGCTTGGAGACGTACTAAAGGAAGATGTCTTGTGAATTCTCATCTTGGTCTTGCAAAGAAAAGCAGGAGGCTGCATAATCTTTGCTTTCTGAGCGTGGATGGTGAAGGAGAACTCATTCTGGAACATCACTGCCTCCTGATTAGGGTTTTGTACAAGAAATCACCTCTCTTAGGGCAGTGAATCTCTTTAGTGACCTCCATAATCCAGATTTATTTCTGAAGTAAGAAACTAATGAGGATTAAGAGAAGGAAGGGGATAAGGGGGAGGAGTCCAGCACATAAATGTCAGTTAATATGTGTCAGTTACCCACGGTGTCATTCCTTTAGATCAGCTCAGGACAAGCCCTGTTCATACCTTTGTCCTGGCGTAATTATTAACACCCCCCCCCCCTTCCGATCACAAGTGTCCCAGTTTGGATGACATCTCATATGTCACTCTGTAATAGCTCTCTTAACAAGAAGTAACAAAATATAGAAGTTAAACATCCAGAACCTTGGGTCAGACAAATTTGCAGTTGAATTCTAATTCTCCTACTTGATTCTTCTAAGAAGCTAAGCAAGTTATTCAACACTACCAGATCTCAATTAACTTATGTGAAAAATGAGGAAAATAGTAATGTTTCCCCATAGACGTGTTGAGAAAATTAAATAAGATGATATATGTAATTTCTATCAAAGTACCTGATACATAGTAAGTGCTCTTTTCACATTAGCAAATATTAATTCATACCTTTTTCATTAAATTCTCACAATGTTCTATCTTGCTGCCTTCGATACATTTAATTCAGAGGAACAGAAGTCCTTCCTGGCCAGCCAGCAGAAGTGGACACAAGAAGTAATTTATCATCATAATAGGATGGACACAGGAAGTGTTTCGTTGACATAAGAGGTTGATGAAACAGGAGGAATTAGTGTATTATAGATACAGTGTCTGTAAAGGTACTATAGATCCAGAGACGGTTCTGTAATCTTCTATGTGAGTTAGGGTTCTAATTGGTAGAGTTGCCAGGGAAAGGTAAGAAAGTGAGGTTCAAGCCAACTCTTGTCTTTGTCGATTTCTGATTTTTTTTTCCCCTTTAAACATTTATTTTAAATCAAAAAATGTTTGACCTTGGGAAACTGAAGTTAAATTGGAATAGGAGTATGCATTTGCCTCAGTGTGTGCGGCTGTCATTAGTCACATCGATAGAACATTTCCAGAGCCCTTCGGTTATGGACTGAATGTCTGTGTTCCCCCAAAATTTGCATGTTGAAGTCCTCATTCCCAATGCGATGGTATTTGGAGGTGCAGCCTTTGGAAATAATTAGGTGTAGATGAGGTCATGAAGGTCGGGCCCCTAGGATGGGATTAGTTTCTCTATGTAAAATAGAAGACATGCTAGAGCCGTTCTCTGTCTACCACATGAGGATACAGCAAGAAGGACACATTCAGGAAGAGAGCCCTCACCAGGAACCAAATCTGACAGTACCTTGATCTTGGATTTCTCAGCTTCTATTACTATGAGGAATAAATGTCTATTGTTTAAGCCACCCATCCTATGGTAGTTTGTTATAGCGCTCCAAAGTGACTAAGACACCTTCATGAAGGTATGTAATAAGGTTGCATTCCAAAGTTGCCCCTTGGAAGTTGGGCTTGGCCACGTGACTGACTTTGACCAACGGCATGTGCACAGAGGTGATAGCATCTCTTGGGAGGATGCTTGAAGTGATGCTTTGTGAGTTACCACATTCTCTGGGCCTTGTTTGGAGATTTTGTAGGTACGAGTTGAGACAGCCCCTCTGTCAGCTTATGCCCCTGAGTGAGCACAGAAAGCAGATGCTCCACCCGTAAGGGACATATGGCGTGAGTAAGATGTAAACTTCTGTTGTTATACCCCACTATCTCCAGGGGCTGCTTATTACAGCAGCATATTGTAGCCCACTCTGGCTGATACATTTTGCCTCCTGGTTGCCTGTCAACTCTACTGCTTCCCATGTACTCTCATCTCTTCCTTCTCCCACTTGTCACTGTCACCCACACTTACCGAGCACCTACTATGTGCAAAGTGCTTGGTGGCAATATATTCTTCATAAGAACTCTATCAAGTCAATAGTTTTTATAGCTTGTCATTGCCAGATGAAGAAATGGGTTCAGAGAGTCACTGGTCAAAAATCCCACAGTTAGTAGTGGGCAGAAAAAGAGTCAAATGTGGATTTAAGTCCTGATCCTGGTATTAACCACCATGCTGTTTTCCCTTCTTGTATTAGGAATGAGTTTACTTTATCTCTTTTCAGTGGGTTTTTATGTGAATGCTCTGATTTTTTTGAACCTTTGTCTTTAGAGAGGTGTCTTAAACTATATTGGTTCATAAAGGAAAAGGAGATTAACATGAATTTCTTTGCACAGTAGGATGGAGAAACAGAGAAAGGGAGTATAAGAAAAATATAATCAAAATTTTTTTTACCTTAATTCTTGTGTGTTAGAACCAGGACTTTTATCCTTCCTAAAGCAAATTCTAGAACACATATTCATCAGATTCGCAAAGCCATATCAATCTTTAGAGGACCATATTGAATGATTAGAAAGGGGGAAAATTCTATAAACAACACCAGCTTTGTGTTGAATTTTCAACTGCTTAATGTTGGTAGGTTTGGAAGTCACATGAGCTGACAGCTTCACAAGGATCAGAGGAATAGAAGGGAAGTATATTCAGAATTCAGATGTTTCCTTAAACTACTAAAAACAATTCAAAGCCGTAAATTACTTGGATCATCTCAGTACCTGAGGGGCTGCCCACCAACATGAAAACCTACAAAATAAGGGACTGAGGGAAACATTTCTTATGTTGATGCTGTGAGATTTCATCCTATTGTCGTTTGAGTTGATCCTACAGAGCCTAAAAATTGTTAAATTGATAATTCACTAATCTCCTTTCTTATCGGAAGATGATGATGATTTTTGTATACAGCTCTTGGGCTACCTGCTTTTCATAGGGCGCTAAGAAAAGAGTTCAGTGTTTGGCCCCGAAACATTAGGTAATCCTGAATGTTATGGGCATAGCAAAGAGAGTTAGCAGCCCGGGGTGGGGCAGGGAAGGAGAGAGTCTGGCATTCCCTTTGGTTGCTTGAGAAAATCAGCGCCTTCTCCCTTGTCAGCACTACTGAGATTTAGCACTGCTAGGAAACAGAAACCTGATATTCCAAGATGCTCCCATTAGGCTTTCAGAGATCTCTTTTGCATTTTGATTGTTTCAGCAAGTCCTACCTCACTTCTGATACCTATAAATATCTAAGGTTTTAGTTGATGCACCTCCAGCTCACTTTACAACAAGGATTTAAGAGCTCCGTGATACTATTTGCCATGAATAATTCCTGGCGGAGCATACTGGATCACCTTGTATAACTTCTGCAGGCTGGTTTTAATTTCAGGTTTGACTGTTACGTTGTAGCTTTGCAAAGCAGTAACAAAAAGGAAATCATAATTTAGATTAGGAGAAACAAAACAAATGATGACGGGTATATTACCATTACCGTAATTTTACAGCACAGTTTAATTATTTGGGTCAGTAATGTTCAATAATTATTTCAACACCCAAATTCTTCCCCACCCCAGCCCCTCGACAAACTAAACAACTGTTTCACTACCAGCGACTAATTTATAAGGCAATTTCAGAATCTTATGACTTCTTGTCTCTCTGAGATTTACAGTCCCTAATAAAAGGCCCTAACTTCGAGAGGCATGAATTAAAACTCATTTATAAAGAGAGTAAAAATTCAGGATGTTTTTTTTTTTTTCAGTTCTTCTATCCAAAGAGGTCCATATTCTGGTTGACTTGGATGTAAGTGGATGAAGCCCCTTATCATCAGGTGAATAACAAGTACTCCTTAATGTTGGAAAACAAATGAATTCACACATGCATATAAAGTAGGCAGAGTCTTATGAGTGGACTAGTTGACTTTATTTTTCTCTTACATTCTTTAGGCTGAAACTGAAGCAAGTGTTTCTTCCCCCCCCCCCTTTTCTTTCCATTAAACCAACTAAAGTTTAATTCCATATATCTGAAAATCAGTCTGTACTCTTCCCTTACCCTCATCCCTCACATCCAAAGATCAAGTCCAATAGGTTGTACCCTTCTATTTATTTCTTGAGTCTTTTCACTTCTCTCCATTCTCCTTCCACTCTTCTTGCCTAAGCCACTGTTCCGTCTTGCCTGGAATGCTGTGATCACTTCTTAGCCCGCCTTCCTTCCTCCACCCTGGCCCCCATCAGTCTGTGCTCCATATACCAGCCAGTGATAGTTTCTAAAATCACAGTCATTCTTGCTGAAATTCCTATGATATCGTCCACCGATTTTAAGATCAAATATGTAATCCTGTCAGAGGCCCTCAAGGTACTGTTCCTGCTTAGTCTCCCCTGTCCTAAGTCCTAGTCTGATAGCACTTTCTCACATGCTCTTTGAGGGTGTGTGTGTGTGTTTTCCTCTGTAGCTGGGGCATCTGTAAAACCACTCTGTATAATCAGTCCCATTGTTCCTTACGGTTGTGGGTGTCACTTTTTTGGGGAAGTTTTCTCAGTTAAGTATACCTCTTTGTACTTTCTCAGCACCATTGGGGCACCCCATCATAGCAGCTGTTTTGTCTACCCCAGTTCTCCTACCCGAGGGCAAACTCTGTGAGAACAACACCATGTCTATCTTAGTCATCAATTTATGCTCAGCACTTAGCATGGTGATAAGGACATAGCAGAGACTTAATAATTGTTGCATAAATGAATTAAATCATTCCTATTCAGGTTAATAACTTGGGGTGGTTTTGCATCTCTGCAGTTTCTGTCTTTTCCCTCCCTTCCTTTCCCCTTCCCTTCCCCTTCCCTTCCCCTTCCCCTTCCCTTCCCCTTCCCTTCCCCTTCCCTTCCCCTTCCCTTCCCTCTCTCTCTCTCTCATAATAATACCTTTACCTACGACCATAGCTTTTTCACCTATTAGATTTCAATGCTTTATGAACTATTCCCAAAACTCAATTTAGAAAACAGCTGACATAGGCCTTTTCTTCAGAATTCAAGTTTCCCTGAATTCTCTAGAATTTTTCCCTTTGAAAGTCTCTCTCGTTCATTTTTATATTTGAAACATTCTTAAAGAAAAAGAGCATTTGTAAGAACAACAGAACGCTCAGTTAGCACTCAACTACTTTGAATATTCCTGGAACAGCAACAGTTACAGTAGGATTATTACACACTGTCACTGCTAGCAAAATTATGATCCAGCATAAGCTAGCTGTAGAATCGTGTCCCCAAGCTACAGCTCTTTGTCTTTAAAGAGTTAAAAGTGCCAAAAAAAAAAAAAAAATCAGAGTAGAATTGATTTCTTCAACCAAAAGGGTTAAATTCTGTTGGGGCTGTTAAAAGAGTTAACAAAATATGACAATTCCAAAACTCCATGTTCCATAAAAATATTGCTATTAAGAAGAAAGCCATACTTTACAGTAACCTCAGTGACACTTGCTCTGTTTGACTTCCCCGGCCGCAGCTGGTTTTGAGTATAATGCCATTGATTTTGAGAGATTTCATAAAGATAATTAGATATATTGGAGTGTGTTCTATATTCTCAGCATTTCAGAGGCTATGCAAAGCCACCCAAACTTTTGAAATATGTGCCTGGTATTTCTTCTTTCAGAAACTTTTAGCTTCTATGCATTGGAAAAAAAAAAATCTATAGCAAGGCTTCTTCCTGAAGCGTGAAGAAGGAATAAAGTACTAGAAGTGGGAATCTTTGCCTCCTTTTTCAGTTATGTAAATAAATGTATGAAATGTATGTTTAATTTATACATTAGTTATCTCAGTCCCAAAGCATAACTCTTTTAACACCTTGAGCTTCCTTATGTTGGAGGAGGGAGAAGAGTGCAAAATCATTAGAAGCATGATTATGCTTTAATTTAGGTCTTTTAGTTATGTAAGCAGAATGCAATTAAACAAGAAGTGTTCACTATGACTACATATTTCAAATAGGCTTTCAATTTTTCACAGTTTTATGTGTATCTTCTTCAATTGCATGAAGCTTCCTCAAGGCTATGACAGTGAATTAGAGCTATGTTCTTGTAATTATTTTCAGTTAACAAAAAAACAGAAAAAAAAAAAAACTTTGCTGTGTAAACTATTGAGTTAAACACATTACACATCTAGTTTTTATTGGGATTCTGTGAGATTTTATGCCAGCTGTAAGAGTCTCTCCACGCATAGGTTTAGATGAAAAATGCTTTTGAGTGTTGTGGCATCACCATTGTCACTATCACCATCATTGCTGCCATTGTCATCATTACCACAGAAACCAGATGCATGGATTATCTTGTGTAATTGCTGTGACAACTCTGTGATCTGTATTGTCCCCACTTGCCAGATGAGGAAACTGAGGCTTTGAAACATTAAGCAACTGTTACAAAGTCACACAGTTGGGAAGTGTGGTATCTAAATTTGGGGACAAAGCAGGCTGACTTCATAGCCCATGTGGTTAATTATAAGGATGATTCCAAGTTGGCCGGAAAATGGGGAAGAGCTGTGAGTGCAGACGAGCGTGGATGCAGAATTGAAAAGGTGTGAGAACTCAAACTCTGGGTCACAGTCTCATCATCAATGGCCCTGAGCAAGTTGCTTACAACATTTAACCATATAATGCCTCAAATACTTGTGCACAGAATGGACTTCTTTGTAGTTATTCCTGTCTTTACTGTCGATGATGATGATATTAGGACTATTGTGATTCAGGAACCTTCAGTATCTCTGATCACCTGTCAGTTTTCTGAGTGATACAACCCACTGGTGTGTGTCGGGGGGTGGGGGCAGTTCTTCAGAGAAACATTTGTATTTCGATCTGTTCTTCCTACCCAGAGCTTTGACTGCCCCCGTGCAACCTTGCCTCTCAAGCTGGAAGTGATCTCTGAGGGTGCCAGGTGTGCGTGGCCCCGTCACATGACTCACACAAGTCCTGAGAATCTCAGCATTCTTCGAGTCACCGTCAGCGGCAGGGTACATCAACTGAGTGCCATGGCAAGGGCTGTAAATTGTGTTCGTTTCCCAAGCAAGGCTATGGTTAAGGAAAATAGTAGCCTTGTTAAGCCCTTGCTTCTTTCCAGAAGAGAAGGGTTAGATCCAATCCACGTGTGGATGGAAATAATGTAAACATAGGCGAAGTTATATTTCTTTGACGACCCTAAGCTCTCTCTTCTCTCATACCCTGTAAAAGTCACCTGCATAGTCCATCTTAAATTTTTCACATCCATTCTTCCTTGGGAATCAGTCATGGAATCCTCTGATTCTTTCCTGGTTACCATATTTGATGGATGAAGAATGACTTGTCGGTTCTTCTACCATTAATCATAAATAATATGAAGGCCATCCAACACCCTACATGTGTCTATATCCTATGTACAGTTCATTAACTGAAATAAAGCCACTCTTCAGAAATGCAATGATATAAAAAATAATCATATTGTTTTTGGTCACTTTTATATCTTTAGCGTATATCATTGTACCTGGCACACAGTAAGCACTTAAAAATATTTGTTGGCTAAAAAATAAATCGCTTCAATCAAAATCAATAGAATGAAGAGACTTAGTCTTTATGATACCTGATGCTAGAAAAAAGTCTTCTAGCATTTATTTTTTTCTTTCTCAGACTGTCTTTCACAGCAAGAGTCCTATTCTTTCTTCTTGGCTGGTATCAAGAAAGTTGCTGTCTATTATCTCGGTCAAGAAAGAACCCATCATCCCGCATGCTAAATCAATGCTTTTCCCCCCTTACTCATGTGTGTTTTGTTACAACAAAACATGGAATAACTTCATCTCCTAAAAATGACCAAAAGATAGATTTCAGACGTCAGCAATGAACACAGGATTGGCATTCATCATAGTACAAAAGCAAAGGTGGTTTCAGCCCAAGTACTGGGTACGCTGCTCTAACCTTTTCCTAAGTTTCTGAAATATTTATGGGAGAATAATTTGTACAATAATGAATATAGTTTTCCAGTGGAGCAACAAATGCACACTATATTTCTGCTATTGTTTCTTATTAAATATTCATATGTATATTTTGTGTTTGCCTCATAACTGGCCATTTACCGATGCTTAACAAGCACAGACAGTCCACTTGAGGAAAAATAATGCCAAACAACAATAAGAAAAAAAAAAAAGCAAATGAATGAACAAAAGGTATCTTATTTCTGCAGTGGTTACATTTAAAAAGTTCATTTACCATTTTTAATACAGTCCATATTTCATAAATTCCACATGTTGACATGTCCTGGAGAAAGATGGATGGGTTGACTTGGAGGTATGCCTCTATCTAGTTTTATGTGTGCATCTGGCAGAGCTAATCTTTGCTTCCCTTTAGCAGAACACAAAAATGTAATTCTCTAATAACTGACATAACTGCATCATCTTCCAATATGGACTGCATTATTAAATCACAAAGACAGACAAAACCATAGTGTTGGGGAAGCTTGGCTTCCACTTGATATAAGGCCATAAAATGCCTACTTACTCTTACCAGAAGGGAAAAAAGACTATCCGTTTTCAGGGCTTGGAATTTGGAACAACTTCTGAATTCATGGCAGCATAGTTCTTGTTTGTCTGCAATTCTACTCCTGTCTTGAGTTTGCACACTGCTCTAGGGTTCACAGAGCGTTTGCATGGGCAAGTTGACTATATGGTCAGAGCGAGGATTGTTATTCCCTATCTACAATGAGAAAATAGAGGCCCAAGGAAGTTTCCAACATGGCAAGAACCATTTCCATCGGACTTTATATAAATTCCTTGCACATCATTGTGTAACTGGGAGAGTAATCTATCTAACGGTCTTCTTCCAATCCCCAAAATACCTACTCAAAGGGAACAGGGAGGAGATTGGCTCCAGGGTAAGAATTTAGGCTTTTGCAAATGATAGCTTCCAAATTTATGGAGTCTTGGCTTAACAAAGAGCCGACTGGAGCTGAGTTGGGAATAAGGGTTGCATAAGCATAGAAGAGGATTTTGAGAATGTTTTTGCTTCTAAGAGGGATAGAGCTAGGAGATGCCTGAGGGTAGGGGAGAAAGGTGAGAGAATAGCTGAGCAATGGTGGTATGTATGAAAGGACTTCTGAGAGTAGGAATACCTAATGTTTGTGTTGCTACAATGTAAACCCTTCAAGTTCTCCAAACAAAATATTGTGTGGTTGTCATCAGGGGTCACTACCAAATATTCTCCCTCTCCTCCCTGCTTGGAACTTCCTGAACTTCTTGTGGTTTAAGTGGAGCCATGGAGATGAGCTCTGGCCAATGAGCTATAAATGAAAGTGATGAGTGCTAGAACATTTAATTATTGATGCAAGAGTTTCTAGAAGATTCTTATTGCTCTGGTATGGTGACTAGAAATATTTGCTCTTCCTTCAGTCTAGGTACCTGAAAGTCTTTGAGAAGCAACGTCTATCCCTTGTCTTGTCCTGTCAAATCCATGATGTCTGTGTGACATGAGCAAAAAATAATGTTTTGCTAATTCTAAGTCCTTGAGATTTTAGAGGCGTTTGTTACCACAGCGTTACTTGGCTTATCCTGACTGACACATGCAATATCCTTATGTGGACATTAGCTCTGTGTATTCATTGTCAAGGAACTGTCACTGTGTGTCATGTTAGGGTCAAATTTATTCAAAGGTAACTCAACACCAGCGAGAGACAGAGTTAGGAAAAAATCAACACAGCAAGGGCAAGAAATGAAAACCTGATATATCCCAGGAGGGTGTAAGGCCTGTGGCAATGTACAGAAATTTTAAGAAAAGCTTTGGACTTTTCACAAACTGCAGATAGATGTCTGGAAAAATCTATTCTAAGTTTTATGGGACACAGAGACATTAGCAGCTGTCTCTGGCAATTCCCCCAGTGCGTTTTTTCAAATTATAGAGAAGAGTGGGATTTTTTCCCCCTGTATTACAGATGAGAAAATTAAAAATCAGATAATTTTTTCTTCCATCTACCCCACTAAATTTTCCTCCAGTTCCAGTCCCTTCTTCCAAAAAGATTGTCATGATAGCTTTCTAATCTTTCAAGTTATTTCTCCTTGGTGGCCAGTGGTAGATTCACAGCTATCTAATCATGGAATGTTTCACCTAAATCTGTGTGATGCTTTAGGGCATAAAAGATCATGGGGCAACACCATGACAGGAGGGCTAGGAGGAGAAATAACCTTGGGGGAAAATGACACATGAGGATGGCTGGGTAGCTGAGGCAAGTGGAGAGGACCTCTGTTGTTTTTGAGCACTGCCCTTAGCTTATAGTAGCAGCCCTCCCCTGTCCCACTGCTGGAACCCACTGCCCTGGGCTGCAGGGAGGTGCATGTGACTCAGGCCCAGCCAATCAGGCTTTGCTCTTCTCCTGCATTGGCGATTGGTCTAGGATGGACATGTGACCCACACTGGGCCAGGTTGAGGGCTTTCCTGGAACTTTTCAAATGGGACATGGGCAGGTCAGGGAACCTTGCTAGTCAGGTTAGACAGCTTCAGAGATGCAAACTCAGAAGAGGCCAGAAGCTGCTTTTCTTTCTGTGCATAGTCTGAAATGTGAATGGGAGAGGTGGAATGGGGAAGAAATGAACTCACATGCAACTAGCAATGGTGAAAGTGAGATAAAAAGATAGGGCACTTAGTTATATGATCTTTCAGGGTCAGCTAGTATGATTTCTTAGACTGTGATTATATTATGATTATTGTATTTCTTGTATGATTATTATATTATTTCTTGAATTTTACTCTTTAATGAATGAATCAATATGCACAACTTTTGAAGTTGCTGGAGACCACAGTGTGTACATCTTACGTGGTCAGAGGGGAAAGCTACTTGAAGCTCTTGAGCAGAGTGATGAAAAGATGTGAAGAGGCTCAATCTGGTAATGGTTTTTCAAGATGAATACACCAGTGAGGGCCTAGGTGGGTCTGGAAAAGGCATAGCACCTGCTCTCCACCTTCCACTTCTGTGACTGTGGCAGACATTGCTAATCAGTGACAGCACTTTTACCCACTGAGTCTGGGCTGGCTTCACTCTCCTTCTCAATGCAATGCTCGAGGCAGTGACTATACATTATCCAAGTTGACACCCCAAATGAGACCCATGTGCTCTCCCGAGCTCACAGGCAAGGAGGACAGCCAGAAGTCTGCATCCTAATTAGGTATAACATTTGCAAGACTGGACACCTAGATAGGGAGAGAACAGCATAAGGAAGGAAACCTGACACTATATTAGTTTGCTCAGACTCCCATAACAAAGTACTATGGAGGGGGTGGCTTAAACAACAGAAGTTTATTCTCTCTTAGTTCAGGAGGCCAGAAGTCCAAAATCAAGGTGTCGGCAGGATAGACTCCTTCCCAGGGCTGTGGGGGAAGGATCTGTCCTGGGCCTCTCCTGTTGGCTTGTAGACGTCCACCTTCTCGTTGTGGCTCTTTGAATCCTTTTCTTTCTGTGTGCATGTCTGTGCCCAGAATTTCCTCTTCCTGTAAGGATACCAGTCATACTGGATTAGGGTCCACTCTAAGGACCACCTCTTAACTTGATTCCCTCTGTAAAGAGCCTGTCTCTAAGTAAAGTCACATTCTGAGACATTGGAGATCAGTACCTCAGCATATGAATTTGGGGGAGCCAGTTCAACCTGTACCACTTATAGAGTTTGTGGTTACCATGGGCCAAGCACAAACTAACATGTGATCATCCACTTCACCCTAAGAGAAACCTAGATAGTGGGTGCTTTGACCACCCATCACCATTTTCCAGAATGGGAAACTGAGGCTCAAAAATATTAAGGAATATGGCAAAAGTCACACAGCTAGAGTTGCTGGTGGGGCTGGGATTCAGACACAGACTTGTGACTGGTTTGTTGGCATAGTATAAAAAGAAGGGAACTTGGCAATGAATTGGACATAAAGAAGAATAAGACATTTTTTTTTTTAAATCACCAAAATCTCTGGGCTCGGTTTGTGGAAAAATGGTGGTGTCAGTTTTCCTGTTTAATATTTCAGCGGCCCCCTATTCCCTGCAGGTTAAGACCTAAATTATTTAGGAGGAAAATCAAGGCTGCTTATGATCCTAGATGCCTCGTTAATTCTGTCTCCAGCTACTCTCTTCTTGGCCACTTTGGTCCAGCGACAAGTAGCAATTTGCAGACTCTAGTACGAGGAGAGAGAGGAAGGATTTGGAGTGTATGAGGGAGAAGACCATGAGCACCAAGACTTCATCCTTGTGTTTGGGGTCCCGGCTCCCCTCGCAGGGGAACAGTGCAACTACTCTCCGATTCTCTCTTTCCAACTGGTGGAATCGAGTGGTTATTATGCCCATCTGTACAACCACAGGGGTATCCGTGCAGATTAGATGGATGATGTGTGCAGAGAACTCAGTACATTGCCCAGTGCGTGGCAGATGCCCATTGGCTGCATGCATAGCAACCATTCAGTTGGGGATATTTGGAGTCTAATACAACATAGGTCAGCCAAGCAGAAAAGTCCCTCAGAGAGCTAGAAACACAAGCCCAGGGTGCAGGTGGCATCCTTGGGGGGCACTCCATTTCCTCTCCATTTCTTTGAGAGGCTTCATCCCACCCGCAGGTGTGACCTGCCGCCTTCCTCCCCCTCTGCTCCATCCTGCCTACCAGGAGTTAGGAATTCAACCAGGAAGTCTCAAGCAGCTTCCCTTTTGTCTCAGCCATCAATAAATGGCCATTTCTAAAGGAGAGATGCTGGTTTCTTAAGGCCGATCTGCAGCTACCCTAGACGACCTGTATGTCTTCTGACGTGGCTGTATTCATAGATGGCTTCTCAGAGAAACCATTATTAATGATGTAATTAATATGAATGGCTACAATATATATCAAGCAGATCGTTAAGGCAGAGGTGGGGATGTAGCCATTTATATTAAAGATACATTTTATGTCCTGAACCCAAGCAGTAAAATGTACTTAGCTTAGAAATCTCACTTTGCTACATTGTGGGTTTTATTTTTTAAATTGTCATGGACCTTTTTCTTGCCAGCTTAATGCTGCTTTGTTGGATCCTGCGGGAATTTGAATGAAGTTAATAAGGTAGTTTTTTTTTTTTTTAAAGCGTATAATCAACTAGATAATCACAGCCTTGAAAGTCACAAATTTCAAAATCCAACCGATTTAATTAACGTGTTGTTTCACAGACATTGGGAGACTTTTATTTGATATCACTATTCTCTCTCCCTTAGACACCCATCTGTAAGAATATTTACTTATGACTTGTTGTATAAAGGGATCTTCCTAAGGCAGATGCCATATGTAACTACTCAGTTTACCTTTAAGGGAAAATATTGAAGTAACACCCTCAAGCTGTTCTACTGTGTGTTCAGAACTCAGAGCTAGATTTCTATCTTTGTAGTAAGTATTGAAACCTTGCCTCCCACATCCAGGCTGTTCAAATCCGAGATAAAATAGTTACTTAGAATGATAGAGTCCAGAAAGTTTTCTGCAATTCTTTATAGACTTGGCGAGCTAAAAGCACATGCTTAAATGAAGAGGTTTCCTTTCTTTTTCTTTCTTCTTTTCCTTTTTTTTTTCCCCCTCCCCCTAGGAATAAATGTTCTTCTTTGTAGTAGCCACAATGTTAAATGTTTTTAATAAAAGCTTAGAATTAAGTTAGAGAGGGAACATCTTTACCCTAGGTACAAATGGTAATGCCACTTGCTGAGTTCCCAAGCACCAAGCAGATGGGGGAAGAGTGAAAACTGGGGAGTCACGCAAAGGGAGGGGGGGATTTTTTAAGCTTGTGACAAACACACCCTCTTGAGCGCAGGCTGCAGAGTGTCCGCAGCGCCATGTTATGCAAGCACCTGGCATGGACCGCAGAGGAAGAGGCGGTCTGGTGCTGAACTGAGGGGAGCTGCCGCAGACAGAAGCCAGTCCGAGGCTCCCTGTGCCCGCAGGGCATGCTCGCTGGCCAGTTTACAGCCAGCCATGCTGCAGAGGCCAGGGGCCCAGAGGCAGCCAGGCAGTAAGTGTGCGTCCAGCTCTCCAAACTCTGGGTCCTGTGACCCAGCCGCAGCTCTGAGCCTTGATTAACCAGCGCTGGGGATCTGGCAGGCTGCTCCAAAGTCAGCTGATGACAGCTGCCCTGTCCTCAGTCACTGCCAGTAACCCCGTGTCTACATAAGGGCTGAAGGCAGCAAGGGCTCTGCCTTTAAGGATCAGTACCCTGTTGTTGTTGTTATCATCAGTGACTACAAACTGTTAAGCACCGACCATTTGCGAGGAACTCCATTTACTATATGTTGCATGTCCGTTATCTGCAGCGTTGTCTCTACACCTCGAGTATGTTTTATGACCCCCATGTTTGAAGAGATTACAAAAACTGAAGTGCAGGTTTTTAAGGTACTTTAAATGATAAAACCGGGATCACAGCCCAGACCTGTCTTGTCCTAAAGTCTTGGCTCTTTTCGACTTCAATAATGATTTTCATTGAAAGAAATAAGCAGCAAAACTTTTATTTAGTATGAAATATTATACAGATTCAGCCAAGACTGCCTCGATTGAACCAGAAGAAGGAGCGTCTGAAGCTCAGACCTGGCCTCTTTTTTTTTCCTTTTCTGGTGGCACAGTGACCACAGAGCCACCACCCCGGAAAACTAGAGCTGCCGTTCTCCGGGTGCGGCCCCCAGACCAGCAGCAGCAGCGTCACCTGGCAGCTTGTTCCAAATGCATGGTCTTCAGCTCCACTCCTACAGACCAAGTCAGAAATTCCAGGGCTGAGGCCTGGGAATCTGTGCTGTGATAAGCCCTCTGAGTGACCCTGATGTGTGCTTAAGACTGAAAGCCAAGGACCTGAGTTTTCAAAACCTATTTTGGTGACAGCTCTATTCCTCAGTACCTTTGGTGTGTAGGATTCCTAATGTTGGTGCTGAGACTTGCATGGCAAGTTCCAGAACGGTGCCTTAGATCCAGTCATGCAATTCTGATTTTTAAGAAATTCAAGGAATGTGGGTCACTTACTAAGTGCAACATTAGAGAACAAATATTGACATGATCAATCTCATAATAAAAATAAAAATAATGATTTCTCTTGATTCGCTTGTGGTTGAGAATCACAAACCACATTTGTTTGAGGAAAGCGAAAGTTATTAACTAGGCTTTGTGCATCAAGGATGCTGTCGATTGTCAGTGGAAAACTTCATGTGTGTGTGCATGTGCGTGTGTGCACATGCATGTGAATGAGTGTCACCACTAAGAAAAGAAAAAAATACCAAATAAATTATATCCCACTATGAATTGTAAACAGCACCCTAATTTCTAAGATATTAAAATGTGAAAAGAGTATTTGCTTTAGAATTGGTGAAATACGGTCAGAAATGAAAGACGCTTCAGACATTCACTTGCTTTAGGTCCATTAGCCAGTGTGACCAGGTGTCAGTGGAAGCAAAACTGCTCTGCTATAGTCGATTTAAAACAAGACAAAACCTTCTCACAATCATGACAGTGTTACCCACTCCCTTAGCTTTGATGAACCTGCTGATGGGCCTGCCCCATCTGCTGTATACTCTCAACTGAATTGTCTCTGCAGCTTCAAAATTCTCGTGCCCCACACCAAACTCATGGTGTTCCTTTGTATTTTTATTGTTGACTTTGCTGTTTTCATTCTCATTGTTTATATGCTGTTTTGCATCCTCTTTCTCCTCTGTCTTCCAGGCTGCTCTTTGAAAGGAGACTACAAAGTAGTGAATACCTGTAGTCTGAGATCTGTGTTATGGCTAAAACTTGTCTCAAAGTGTGTGGAGATTATAAAAGGGGCTTTGATGGTGAAAATTAGCTAATCTCTGAGTAAATTAAGTTTAGAATTTGACAGTTTCCCCTAGCCGTACTGGTTCATCATGATTTCAAGAAGCAGAGAGGATGCGGTCATATCAGCTGCTGCCTCCCTGGAAAACAGCGATCATTTCCTAAACTTTGCATAATCTTTTCTGGTTTTGTCTCTCCCTGAAACAATTAGTCATGTATAATAGAGGATATCTTTATACTTACCTGCATGAGCACACACAAACACACACACGTATTTGTTTTCTTAGAGCTCTGCCAAATCACCATACAGGTCTTCATTAAGTTATTAATAGAAAAACTAGTTTTAGAAGGACTTTTAAGTTCGTTCTTTTTTTCTGTAATCACTTTTATCACTATTGTCTATCAGTTTGGGGTGTTTGCTATGTGTTTACTTTGGGGTGTTTACTTATGTGTTTGATTTGGGTAATGTATTCCCTAGAAATTACTATAAAATTTTCAATGAGTCTTTTTTTTTTTTATTTCAGAATATTACAGGGTACAACTGTTTAGGTTACATATATTGCCTTTATCCCACCCAAGTCAGAGCTACAAGTGTGCCCATCCCCCAGACAGTGCACACCGCACCCGTCAGGTGTGAATATACCATCCCCTCCACCCCCCTCCCACCTGCCCGACACCCGATGAATGTTACTTCCATATGTGCACATAGTGTTGATCAATTAGTACCAATTTGATGGCGAGTACAAGTCTTCTAAGCTTTAGAATCATTTCCCTGGAGTACAGGTTTTATTTAGAATCCAGGAACATTAGATGATAGTCGTGACATTTTGAACATTTTATTTCTTTACAAAAAAAAAATAATAATTAACTTTTGTAAAACCAGTAAAAAGAAATCAAAGGAAATGAGAGCCAGCAGTACTTGACAGGTGTGTATTTCTGACAGCGGAAGCCCTACATCCTCAGAGGCCTTTACCCCACTGGCAGCGTACACTGAGGGGCTGAAGCTGTTTGAAAACGTTTTCGTTTTTCTGTAAAAAATCCCAACCTGGAGCGGAAAGAGCTTACTGATGTCAACACTTGGAAAGCAGTGTTCTCTTTATATAGTCACTTATTGTCTTGGGTTTCATTTTCGGTTCGGGGGGAAATTAAATTCCCCTGCAATTGCACTATCTGTCTACCCGAGAAATTTTATCTCCACGTTGTTTTTATTTGCTATTTGTCCTCTGGGTAAAATACTGCAGGTCCACGGGGTTGGGAGTGCATTTTAGAGGTCTTCGGTTTCATCCTGCTCTTCCTTGCAGGTCGGTATTTAAATTATTCCTGACCCAGGAGTCAGTCACCTCTATTCTAAAAATCCAAGTAAAATAAAGGGGCAAAGAGAGGCTCCTGAGAGTGCATGGGAGCCTTACTCTGCAAGCTTATTTCTTGGTTAAAAGGAATATTTTATCATTTTGCTAGTTATTTTTAATTATTTTGGACACATAACAGCCATACATATTTATGGTGTACATGGGAGATTTGCTACAAGCATATGACATATAATGATCAAATAAGGGTCACTGGAGTATTCATCACCTCCAGCCCTTATCATTTCTTTGTGTTAGGAACCATCTAATTTGAGTCTTTATTTTGAAATACACAGTAAATTATTAGTATCTGTAGTTGCCCTATTGTGCTATTAGATACAACACTAGATAATATTCCTACCATCTGTTTTTGTACTCGTGAACCATCCCCGCTCTATCCCCCTTCCCTACAACAAAATCATTTTAGCATCTGAATTCATTCCCATGCCAAGCACATAGAAACCCATCAGTAACTTGCAGTAGGTATGGGCACACACAACTTTTCTGTTTTTTTAAGCCTGTCCTTCCAGTTTGGAATATGGTTCTGCAGAGAAGTGTATGTATGCTCAGGTTCTATTGTATTTTTCTTCTTACAGAGGCAGGTGGGTTGTGAGGATGTCCCAATGGGCATGAATTCCCAAAACCCTGGGTTTAAGTCTCTATTCAATTACTATAGCATTTGGTGGGTCGTATTATTACTGAAAATGTCGGTGACTCTCCTCTGAGCTGCCTCTCCTTTGGAGCCTTTCCTTGCACGCAGTTCTATCTCCCACCCCATTTCTGCCAACTTCAGCCCCACGGCTGACTTTGGCCAGTGAATTGTGAGCAGAAGGGCTAAATGTCACTTCCAAGTGGGAAACTTAAGTCAGTATCTGGCTCATTTTGATCTTTGTTTTTCCCCTCTGCAGTAAGGCCGGCGATGTCTCAGCTAGGGCTGCTCTGTCAATTTGGGGTCCCAGAGAGAAGAGAGTGTAAAACAGATGACCCAAGATGGACTTGTGGCAAAAGAGAACATAAACTTTGGTTGAGCGCCACGTGTCGGGGGTATTTGTTAGTGCAGCATAACTGAACTTATCTTGAATGATGATGTTTAGTATTGGCTACACTTACACATCCAGCTCCAAACGAGTTTCTGAGTCTTCGGTGGACAGGCAGAGTGCTAATCCCCATCTGTAAGCCATCCTCAACCCATCAATTGCTACCGTATTGTCTGGCATCTACTGGTGGCTTGATAAATGCTTGGCGAGCTGCATTGAAATAGCTTGGTGCTGTCTTGGGCCAGCCATTCCAGTGGTCAAAACCAGAAGTTTTCTAAATGCTGGGTGAGATTTTAGGAATTCTATTCAGTTTATTTTAGGTATTTCACAGACAACAGTGGTAAATAATACCGAGTCATATGGTGAGAAAGTTGTTCCTTTTTCAAGTCTCTTTTAACACATTGTATGACATTTAAAACAAAAAATTGTTGCAACTACATACTGCAGTGGACAACAGTAATAGCTAGAATGTCATGAGACTGACACATATATATCTGTATAATTGCTTTCCACTTATGGCTAATAATTATGGTTTTCCATTATGCCAGAATTTGCCTTTATAGATGTTCCTTTACAATAAATTGCATTTAATATAAAGAGTGAGATGAAAAATATCAAGTAAATAATAGTATAGGTAATAAGGTGATAATGGTAAAAATAAAGGTATCACAAATGATTAAAGTTTGGGAAAGCCTTGCTGCAAACTTTTTTGTACCCTAAAAAAAAATTGTTATGAAATCCAAAAGTAAATGTTAATGGGCTGTATGGTTGGTAAAGTGATGGACGGATTTAAGGAATCAGCACGGTGGTGGTTGGTTGTTAATGGTATCGCTGATAGTAGCAAAATCTTTTTGTTTTTTTCTCCATTTATTCTGTGGCCAATTTGCAGAGTTTTCCATATTATTGGCTTGTTCCAAGTGGAGAACAAGGGGCTGCCTAACTTCCCTGTCACCTTCTCCTTTAATTATTTTAACCTTCTCTACCCACACTCTGTCCTGTGCGGGAAGTGACTGGAACCACTTGTGTGGGTGAAAAGAACAGTTAGGAGACTCAGTAGAGTTCTCAGTAGGAAATATGAAGTCAGGGCATGTGAAGTTGAGACCATTTAAACAGACTCTCGGTTGCCTGTGACTATAAGTATTGCCTAGAATGTGTCAGAACTCACCTGGTTATCTGTGTCTCTGACCCTTGGAGACCCTGAACTTTTTGAGGACAGCAGCTGTGTCTGGTTCAGTGTTAAGTTTCCCGTCACTTGGTAATTGTGTGTCTGTTGGAGCCAGGAATTGTCCCAACATCCATTCATTCATCAGCGACTTTCAATTAAGGGCTGCTGATGCATTCCATTATAGGTGCCAATACATCCATTTTTATTATTAATAATAATGGCTACAATGATATTTTCAGCAGCTACAAATTACAGACTGTGAACCAGGAGCTCAGCTAGGCACTTATATGTCTGTGAGAACCACTGCTTACAGCAACTTAGCAAGGTGGGTGATAGTATTTCTAATGAGGAAGTAGAATGTTAGAATAATCAACTTGCTAATCGATCTAAGACGTAGGAACCAAAGACGGGTCTGCTTGATTCCCAAAACCCAAAAACTCATTTTCCCTTTTTACCTAATACTACCATGTTGATACAGACACAAATACACACACACACGCAAACACACACGCACACACCCGCACACATGTGCAGAGAGATATCAGCAATATATAACCTTCTAAGTCTTGCCTCCTGTGTTAGTCTTCTCTACCTGTGATGGTTAACATTTTTCTCTGCTTCCGGTGTAGCATTCCTCTGTGCCATTGTTCCAAATCACTGAAGCTGGCAGCATTCGTTTCGTTGCTTAATCTCTGCAAGTTTTAACAAATTGTTAATGCAGTGTTTTCCTTGAACATACTTAACGTTTACTTTGATTTATCTGAAAGGCAGTGCTCCATGAAGGTGCAATCTGTCTTCAGTCTAGCGTCTCAGGAAGCCCCTGCTGCACAAAATAGAGGGAAGGTTGAGCCAGCCCAGTGCGGTGCTGGCGAACAACACTGTCACAGCTACTCAGTGGACAATAACGCCAGGCCTGCAGTGAAGGCATTCCCCACTCGTTCTTTCTTCTTTTTATTCCCTGCAGGTTGGTTTTCTGAGAAGTAGCCATAGCTGGTCATATTAGCAATTTGCGTTTAGATCCTGGTTGCAGATGCATTGAAAAAAAAAGTCTTTTGTGTTGCCTACTTGAAAGTTTCTATTGTACTGGTGTGAAGTTGCCAGGTGGACAATATAGATCATATTTCTCTGTTTGCCTTAAAGCAAATTAAATTTTATCCACATTCCTAACCATCCCCTACCCCTATCCCTCCCCCTCCCCCACTCCACCCTCCTTGGTGATTAGGGGCTTTCTTTGCAACTCCTCCTCTGGCAATTTCATGTAAAAATGAATGGTTTGGGGCCAAGCACAACTCTCACTTGCTCTTTCAAGTCTTAAAATTCTTAACAACCACCACCTGTAACAGATGTGTTTTAGACGAGGCTGTTTGATCGTAAGGAATTGGATCTCTCTAAAAATAACTCAATTGAAAAGGGGGGTTCCTTAGTCATTCTAGCCTATATGGGGTTGGCTCCTAGATTCCACTCTCAGGAGCTCACCTTCTGCAGAAGGAATTGCCTTTGAATCCAGCTACACGACCCTGCTTCACCATCTGCAGGCAATGGAGTGGGGTTAGAGGAAATGAACAAGGTCACAGGGAATCCAAGACCTTGGAAAGAACACAGCTTCTCCCAAAAGAGCACCGTGGGAAGTTTGGTTCCTTGTCTTCAAGTGTTGGCTGTGGGATAAGAAAGCTCCTGGAGGTCACATCCATGCAAGTCATCTCGACGTATCACCGAGTCATGAAAGCATAAGATAAAAAGAACCCTTTTCATATCCCTATGCCTTACCTTTTCAGAAACTGCCTGATTTATCAGGAGACATTTCCTATAAGCCTCAACTCTAGTAGCCATATGATGCAGACACCCCAGAAATTACCAACCGCCAGAGAGCTACGCTGGGCTCATGGGTTAGAGCCCCAAGCCACATCATGGCCGCCAGGCTCGAAGTCAACGTTGACCATGGAGAATCTTGTTTCTCCTCTCAGAATTCTATACAAGATGAAAGAGAACAACAGGCTTGATCCTCCTGCCATATAGCATTGGCTTGAGAAGCCCAGACCTGCACCTTATCAGTGTGGAAACTAAAATGTATTTCTAGTGACAGTTCTGATGAATTAAGACATTTTGCATTTACCAGGAAGACCAAAGAGTGTGTCTTCTGCTGAGAGGTTTTCTTGCAAGATAGCTAAAAATCACTGCAAAAAATATGCTTCATCCTGCAGGGCCGGTAGAGTGCACTGCTTGGGGAGTAGTCGGGTGGTCTGGTTGGGTCAGCTAGCACAGATGGACAGAGAGCTGGCCCCTGGGAGAAAGAGGAGGGGGGAAGATGATGACTGACCATGTGTCATGTCGTGATGCCTTCTAGTAATATCTAAAACACGGCTCTTGAAACAGTTTCTCTCCCCTTTGATAGCACTGGATGGATGGATAGATACATGCATACATAAATGATTGGTAGAGATAGAAAGATCATTACCAACTATCTGTCTTTCTCCTCGACCTCATTTATCTCCTCATCCTCCTTTTTTTCTCCTTCAAAGTAACCCATCCATCCCCCATTTCTCCATTTGCTGACCCCATCGGTCATTTCAACACAAGTTCGTAGTATCTATTTCCAAGGGATGGTCTGATGTGTATTTCCAGACTCCCCACTGAGCTCCTCCAGGTGGCACTGTGTTCTGGGTGACATGGAGGGCCAACCTCACGGATGGGTGAAACGGATCTCTTTTGCTCCATTTGGCACAGGTGGCGGCTCTTCTCCAACTCTGAGAGCTCCGTCCTGAAACTTCAGGTGCCTGAGTCACTTCTTGTTTTGAGTCCTGGGAATCTACCCCATGTTTCTGTTCGCATCCCTCTGTCCGTCCCAACTAGAGAGACTCACAAAGTGTAGCCCCAAACAAGAAGCATTTCTGGAAACACTGGCCCCACGTGGGGTTCTGAATGCAATTCCATGAAACTTTAAACTGACACCCTCAGTCCCACTAAAATATTTATGAATTAAGACTTTTGTAAAAAGTAGTTACTACCAGATTGCATCTGTTCATTTTTTTTTTCTAGTATCCTTAAGAGCTATTTTCCCTGTGTTTGTAATTTTGTTTTGTTTATCAGTGTAGGTAGTTGCCCAGAATAGGATGTGTCAGGTTTAATTCTCTGCCATAGTTCTCAAAATAGATGTTTCATAAGTAACATGTGGCTTGCTCAGCTAAAATTAAATGTTTCCAAATGTTTCTGTCTAGAATTTGCAACATACACCCTTTCAGAACTAACAAAGACTCTGAAAATTACCACTCAACAATGTCGGACTCTTTCATACTCTTTGCCAGCTTAAAATGATGGCTGTAGATAAAATTAAAAAAAAAAAAGCTGAAAGTAATCTAATATCATTTTTAAAAACCTCATAAGTCTGCTCCTCTCATCCATGGAAGTTCAGTTCAGAGAAGCACCATATCAAAGATCATCATCTATATTAGCAAAATTCTCTACTTTTATGACATTCTCTGAGACCACGTATCTAGTGGCTCCTAATTTCTGGAATCCCCTGGGTTGCTGTCAAAAAAAATATAGATCCAGACTTTCTCCCACAAATATCTTGATTTAGGAAATATGGAACCTGAGAATGGGGGAGAACTATGTGGTCTACCCTATTCCTCCACCACTAATTGTTATGAATGTCTATTTTTCCACTGGATAACAAGCTGCCTCTTCCTCCCATGACCTCTGTTGATTGATAAGGGGAAGGATCTATATTCAGAAAATCTCGAGAGGAGGAGGAAGAGGAGAAGGAAGAAAAATTGAGTGTCATAGATTCTTGACAATCCGATGTTTCATGGAAAGGAGTTAAAAGAAGGAACCGATAGAGGGAATGAGAGAAGATTAAAGGAGATCCATGAAAATATGCACAATCACTACAAAGAAAGAGCGTGAACTTTATTGAAAGTCATCCTAGCGGGGTTTTGACAGTAAGCAATCTCGAGCCCTCAGACAGGTGAAAATCCTGAGTCTGCCACTGCCCGGTTGCGTGACTTTGGGCAATTTGCTTAAATCTCCTGGGATCAGCGTCATCCTCTGTAAAACGAAGAACATAATGTTAAATAACACTTACCCTCCTAGGAGATGGTCGTTCTAAAGCCCTCGGAACCGTGCTTGGGTATAATCAGCACCGCGTGAGCCCCGCTGTGGTCACTGCCCCAGAAAAGTGCCTGGTGGATATAGTTAGCGCTCTGTTGGCACCGGGTCCGTGGACTGCTCCCAAGAGAGTGAAGAGCCACAAACGTTCATGGGACGTGGCAGCCTTTGTGATGGTGGGCTCGGGTGAGTTCATGGGAGAAAAACCAGATTGCAAGGGACGTGACATTGACGGAAGAGCGGTGAGAAATGGACAGAGTCTTTAGGTGACTATTTTTTTAAAAAAAAAAAAAATGCATTTGGCGAAAGGAACGAAAGAAAGGCTGCCCCGACTCGGAGGGAGGTGACAGCCACCCACAAGGGAAATAGTCACGGGTAACCATGGCAACAGCAAGGGCAGCGGCAGCCCACCTCTGGGAGCTCCACGTGGCCGGGACGGAGCCCTCTGCACACTTGCTCCCTGAACGCCGACAGCACCCGAGGGAGGGCGAGAGGGCGGGGTATTCCCGTCGGACGTTTGATATGGTTTGGATGTTTGCCCCGTCCAAATCGCATGTTGAGATTTGATCCCCAGCGCTGAACGTGGGGCCTGCTGGGAGGCGTTTGGGGCATGAGCTTGGATCCCCCATGAATGGCCTGGTGCCCTCCCCGCAGTAAATGAGCGAGTTCTCACTTCATTAGTTCACATAAGAGCTGGCTGTTTAAGGGAGCCTGGCACCACCTCCTCCTCCCTCTCTTGCTCTTTCTCTGTCCATGTGGCACGCCTGCTCTCCCTGTGCCTTCTGCCTTGATCGGAAGCTCCCTGAAGCCCACCCCAGGTGCAGATGCTGGTGCGATGCTTCTTGTCCAGCCTGCAGAACCATGAGCGGAATAAACCTCTTTCCTTTATAAATCACCCAGCCTCAGGCATTTCTCTGCAGCAGTGCACAGCGAGCTGAGACGACACATCAGAAGGAAACCAAAGCCGGAAAGCAACTCGCCCAAACCGACGCAGCCGGTGGAGCATGAGGTGGAAACTGGAACCCAGGATGGCTGTCTCCGAAAGCCCATTTCTTAACCTCTGAGTTGTCGTCGAAAACATTTGCACTGATGCCCCTGCACAGGCTGAAACACGGTGACATGATGTGGCTGCCCGCTGCATTGAAGAAAATGAGAAAATGACCAAATCCTTAGGATGACTTCCCCAGCCCTGCAGGTTCCAAGGCTCATCTGCAGCCCTTCCCACTCCGTCCCAGATTGCCTGGCGCCCTTTCAGTCCTCAGCCATCCCCACCCTCAGTGTCTGACCTGGCCGGAGCCCCTTGTTATACGTACTCCCTCACTGCACCACGTCTCTCCCTCCGTGTATTTAGCACAGCTACGATTTCACGTTGGTGTTACAATACTGTTTTAGTGAATGCCTGGAACCCTCTCAAACTGCAGGCTCCACACGGACGAGAGACCGTGTCTGTTTTTCTCAGAGTTTATATCATGTCTGATGCTTAGCAGCTATTCAAAAAAATGAGTTGAATGAATAATTTCCACACCATGCTGAGGACATGCTTCTGTGTGGCCGAATCATGCATAAGAATTGAGGTTGTAGCCAATGGTGGTGGGAATGCTCACAGCGTATGGCGGCATTTGCACCCATGACTACTCCTTTGGCATCAAGCTCTAATTCCAGCTGTGATCACTGGCCATAATCAAGCTGCCCTTTCCCCTCCATCCTCTGCACCCCATGACCTCTCAGGGTATAGCTTCCCCTTGGATATGGCAGGTAAGAAAAGGGGTCTAAGATGAAGTCTGGAGAGTGTGGAAGTATTGTGTGCACCCGGCCCCCAACATTTCTGCTTGTTATATAGCTGTAGTAATGAGCCTTTGGAATCAGCTGTATCAATTATTTAAAACTCATAATTCAGTCCATATTAAAGATTTATTGCAACAAACTGAAAAACAAAGTACAGGCGCAAAGGAAACATGACGTAGGTTTTGCCATCAAAGTTGCCTGGTGTATCAGTTGCTCATGTCAATGGGAGGAACATAAAGAGAAATCAATTCTTTAAAATACTGAAGATTTCTGGAAGAGGTTATCCAGCTTTGTGTGTGTACATGTGCGTATCCATGTGTATGTCTGTAGGTTTCCTTGCATTCCATTTTCCACATCTTCTATGTGGCAGCAGATACTTTCTCCTGTCCCCAGGCATGGAGTCCCCAAGTCCTCATGGCTCAAAATCCTCCCCAAGAGTGGAGGCACTACAGTGTTTTAATCTTCAATGAGTGGTTTGTAACCATTCATTGGTCTTTGAAGAACCTCAAGACAGCCACTTGCTACACCATCTTGGGTGCAACGGAAGGAGTTTATAGTCAGAGACCCCCCCCCAGTGTAAATCCAACTTTTCCTCCCACCATCTCTGAGACCTCAGGCACAGCTTTTGATTGTCATGAGCCTCAGTTTCCTCTTCTTTAAAACTGGGAGAATAAAAATACCTACCTCTTTGAGTATTGCCTGGAATTATGTCCACAATCTGCCTAGCACATGGGTGCTCAATGCAGGGTCGTTTCATCTTGTGTTACCCCTTACCTTTTATGTGATTAAATCCTATCATACTTATATCCTTGACATATATAAACACTTTAATTGCAGTAGGAAATCAAAGGTAGGCGCTAGCATTTGTAAGTAAATAAGACAAGTGTCTAGGTGGGAAGTTAGCAATGAGAGAGGTTCCTTCACCCACATTCTGACTCCAGACATTTGGATTATGTTTAACCTTAATAGCTGGGTGACCTTGGACAAGTTATCACCCTTTTTGTGCTTTAGTTTTCTTATTGATAATATGGGAGTACTCATGGCATCAACTTCTAGGGTTCAGAGTTTTAATGAGTTAATACTTATAAAATTAGAGTAGCTCTTGGCATGTAGGTTTATATGAGTTTTTGTTTTATTATGGCCATTGATGATGTTGTTATTGTCACTGTTGTTACCCTGAGCCTATGTGGTAAACTGGATATGTCAGTGAATGATTTGCTTGCTGTATAAGTAAGTTCAAGCATGTCCTTATAAAATATATATGCGACTTGCCTATTTCTCTCCACCTTCTCCACTGATACCCTATTCCAGGTTGCCACTGTCCCCTACTGGAGCTACCACTGAACCCTCTGTGGGTCTTTCCGTAGCTGCTCTGGACATCTTTCCACCCACGTGCCCATTGGGGAGAGGGAGCTTTTCAACAGGAATCTAATCATGCTGTCACTGTCCTCTCTCTCACTTAAAACTTTTCACTGGTTTCCTGTTGAGACATCCAGAAACACCTCCACAGGGCCAGAATGGTCTGGCCCTGCCCACCTCTCAACTCTCCCCTAATGCTCCCCTCACTCATTATTTCTGAGCCTCCTTGTTCTTCTTCCAGTTCTACCTTGGTGCTAAGAGTCACAGCAAACGTTCTTCCCTCTGCCTACAATCCTGCTTTGCCTCGCCTTGCCAACAGCGCTGTTCATTCTTCAGGGCTCAAAACAGTGTTGCTATCTCCATGGTGCCTTTCCCATCTGTGTGTGGACCAGGGTCTCCCGTCAATCTCCGTATGGCCCCCAGCTTTTCCTTCACAGCTCATAATGCTCTTGACACGTTATGATTGTTGAATGCCTGTCTTTCTCTGTCGTGGGAGCTCCTCAAATGCAGGATGCTCTGCCTTGCTCATTGCTATGTCCCAGCATCTTGCATGTGATCCATGCTAGGAAACATTTGCTAAATGTGCAGATGCAATTGCAGAGGTTCCCATAAGGTTCCTGAGAACTGCAAAGCCTTCCTGACACTCCTCCGGTTCACCAGCAGTGTGGAGAGCTGGGCGCTGTGTCCGCAGCACGGCCACTGTGTGCTTCTGAGTCGTGCTCCTCCCCACTGTGTGTCATATGTTTTCTACTCAAGGGCTTAGCGTTCCCCATCAGCCTGTCTCATTCATGTCTCCCATCCCAGTGTCTAGCATGAGTGCTCAAGAACCGTATATGGAAGGGAGAAAATGAGAGAAGAAGAAAGGTGGGAGGAAAGATCAGACTTCAGTCCAGTGAGGGGGGAATCATTTCACCACCTCTTCTATCTAAGCCCATCCCTCTCCCTGGTCCCATTTGCACAATACTGCAAGTCAGGAGACGTTTCACCCTGGAAATGCCCCCACCTGGTGTGGCCAGGGGTCCAAAATCAAGAGACCAAATGGGCCAGGCCCACCGTAGTCACAGAAGACAGTGACCAGGAGCCCACGCAGTCCCTTGGCGCCCGGCATGATCCTGACCCTGAAACTAACTCATCCTTAGCCCATGATCTTCCACTCAGAATGACAGCGCACTCAAGCCCATTTAAGCAAACACGGAGAAGGCTTTTGTTTATGTAATGGAACGTTCGACTCCTCAATTATGCTCTGAGAGGCTGAGGGGGAGAAAATAGACATTTTTGCAAAATCTGTTTGTAGCAATCTTCAATAAACCAAAACAGTTGAGCATACAGAATTTTCTGTTGTTTCTGCAAAGAGATAATTTGTTACATGGAAGCTCATTTGCTTATTTGGAGTAAATACTGCTTCAGACCCAGTAGAGATTAACGCCCGTGGATGAGATGGATAGAGAAGGAAGAGTCATAATACTTCACTGTTATATTTACTGTGTTAAATATAAAGTGGGAATTGATGAAAAATGTTCCGGAGTTTCCCGTGTGAGCCTAAGTGATGAACTGGGGTTTATTTGCCATCTGGCTTTTAAGCAGGAATTTTTTTTTTTTTTCATATCAGAAAAATGGCACCTTCAGAACTATTGCGTTACAGACATCTGTTTATCAGGCCTTTGCCTGAATGAATTATTCAGAATATGCTTAAGGTTATACTTTGCCTGACATATGGAAATGTAAAGTTGCATGCTCCGCATCGGCATATATCTGTCTACATAAAATCAGGTGTCATCCTGGAAACCCGGAGCGCTGGGACTCTGTTGGCGATGCTTTTATCACTTGGGGTATTCAGTGCTCCGTCTCCTGTGGTTCTTGGTGTCTCGATGTTTTGGAATTCGGTCTGTGGAATTCCAGGTGACTCCAGGTTTCTGCGTTGGTGTCCCCTTCTTGTTTCCTGTCTGCTCCTTGCAACAGCAATAGAAGATTACGCTTAGTGAATAAGGGCTACATGGCAAAACTCTGTCGGTCATTCTGCACCCGCCCGACAAGCCAAAACTCTGGGGTTATCAAGAGCAAAGTCTTCCTGGATCTAACGCGAAGGCTCAGGAAGAAGAGGCCGTTTCCCTGCAAGTCAGATTTCAAAAGAACCCTTCACCCCATCACGCACCAGAACGCTGCAGCCAGCGTGGCCACCAGATATAGGGTTAGTGTTACTCACTCACTCACTCACTCACAGATCCATCCACTCACTCACTCACAGATATCTTCATCAGACAGTGACAGAGCGCCTACTCTCTGCCAGGCATTGAAGGTGTAGAGTCCACTCCATACCGTCAGGGGACTTGAAACGGAGCAGGGAAGGCAGACAGAAACAAAATAATCACTGTGATTGCTGCATAACTTCAGACTGAGGTGAGCGCTCCTATGAAAAGAAACAAGGGCTTTTGAGCATCCATCCTGGAGGAGCCTGACCCAGGACTCCTGGGAAGACTTCCTGGAGGAGGCAACTGTGAAGTCTTCATAAATAAAAAGAATGAGCCAGGCTCTCACTTGTCAAGGAAGGGGATACGGAGTCTCTCAGGTGGGCGGACAGCCATATGCCAAAGTCCGGGCTACAAGGCTCATTCAGCATTTCACAGACTAACTGGAGGCCAGGGTAGCTGTCACCAGCAGTGCTTAGTGGAGCGAAAGGCCGACTGTCCCTGGAGTGGGCAGTGGCTTCTGCAGCCGGGGGCGGGGAGGGAGGAGCTCTTGCAGAGCAGGAGAGGTGGGAAACCATTGCACAGATGCCAGCAAAGAGGCCGGTTGCCTGATCTGATTCAAATTTGCAAAAGGTCCCTAAACTCTACCATCATTGCTTATTTGCCTTTCAGTTCCCTAACGTCTAGTGGTCAGAAAATGCTTGTAGAGTAATTGCTTAATGCTAGGGAGCCACTTAGACACGTGAGAGCCGTGTGAATTCCAGAAAGGTACTCCATGGTAGCTCTTCCCAAAAACTAGTGGGAGGTGTCAGTCAACCTGTATAAATGACCCTGAGGACTTTGCTTTGGACGAACAGGTCTTCTCTTTACCTAAGGCACAAAGAAGAGGTGTCTTTTAGAAAGTCTTTAAGTGGCAGCAAAGCGCACACTGGGGAGGGTGAGGGGCACGGCCAAGGGACATGGCGGAGGTTGAGGGCGGAGGGCAGAGTGGCTTTGGGGGCTGCCCTGGTCGCCTGGAGGAGAGCAGAAGTTGCACCCCCACTTCCCAACAGGCTAAAACAAGTGGAGCTCATTACTGAGAGGGGGTGGAAAAGCTGGAAGCGAACAGCTACCTACTTACAAATCCAAGGTCCACATCCCAGAGAGCAGCTACACAGTCACAAAAGCCTGGAAATGCTCCAGTCTGAGGTGGGACAGAGATAAGGTGCCCCTGTGTGGGCTTAGCCAGTGCAGAAAGCAGAAAGTAGAGTGTTCTTTTGTTGTTGTTGTTGTTGTTGTTGTTTTGAGACAGTGTTTTGTTCTGTTGCCCAGGCTAGAGTGCAGTAGCATCATAGCTCACTGCAACCTCAAACTCCTGGGCTCAAGTGATCCTCCTGCCTCAGCCTCCCGAGTAGCCGGGACTACAGGTGTGCACCAGCACATCTGGCTGATTTTCTTGTTTTCGTAGAGATGGGGTCTCGCTCTTGCTCAGGCTGGTCTCGAACTCCTGGGCTCAAGTGATCGTCTCGCCTCGGACTCCCAGAGTGCTGGGATT
>VSMD01043393.1:0-17022 GCA_008750895.1 Mirza zaza
CAAAGCATCCTGTATGCAAGATGAGGAATAATACGCACAAAGAAGCAGGAGAGCAAGAATTAAGATGACACACAGATGGATAAGCTGAAGCCTCGCCTTAAGGAATTCAGTCCACTCACAGATCATAAGGGCGGACTTTTGATGGGTATGACAAGATGTTCTGAGAAGCTGCCAGGAAATAGAAACTAACTGCCTTTTGCATCCACTGGAGAGATGCCACCTTCATCTTAATCCTTCTCATTTGTATAAACAGAAAAGGATGTTCATTCAAAATATAGCAACACCCTGAGATAACAAGAATGAGGCTATTAGTTGTTGGCACCCATCTCTTATCTAGCTCTTGTTCCCAAAGAGGAATGGGCAACAGTTTTATTTCAGATGCCAGAAGCAACGTGAGTAGGGAATGACTGCCTTCTGATTAATTTGGGCCTTTTGAAATTTCATGATCTATTTCTAATACCTGTAATAAATGACAACAAATCATTAAACACTTGTTTTCTTTTTCCCTTCTATGGGCACTGGAAATTGAACTAAAAATACTGTTTGAATTAACCTCTCAAAATTATGACCTCATATTTTTATGTGGCTGAATTTTTTGGACCCTACTTATCACATAATGGCAGGGTTTGGCTATATCAATATGAAAAGGGATAGTTAGTAGATGGTGGAAGCTGTTCTGTTGTGAGTGGTTGCCTTATTTCGGGATAGTCATGCTTTACTAACTGAATTCAGTTTTCATTTGTTGAAAGTGGAAAGAATGTTAATCTTCAGGACAATGTAGACATAAGTAACTATCGAAAGGGGTTCTTTAATACAGATGTAAAGTGTGAAGAAACCACTTTGAATGAGTGTGCTTGCCCAATTCTACTATATGAGGCAGTAGGGGAGGGACGATCTTTGTCATCCTGCCTATGACACCCATTGTGGCCCAGAAAAATGGCCCTGTCAATCAAGGATGCATCAAGACACCAAAGGTATATTATTATAAAGGCCTACACAAATGCCCACTAATAAAGGTACAGGAAAAATACTCATTCATACTTACCCTCCACAAGTAAGGCATTTGAAAACATTAACTTGGGTAAGGAGGAGGGAAGTGAACGGATGGTGACACATAGGATGTCTGCCACACCCAACAGTCCAAAGAAGAAATACATGGTGGAATGATGCCAGCTCGTGAGCGCGTTCCATTGGCCCTCTTTATATAAGGTCAGCCGGGGCCCTCCAGGAATAAACTGCTCTGCAGCCATGCCTATAGAAGAACATTTCACACTTTTAGCAACCCTTTCCATAATTTACCTAGAATGCAAGAAGATGCAGGAAGATCAGCTCATTGCTCATTTCGATCTACTGTTGTCTTGTGACATCAGTTCCTTTATCTAGATTGTTCCTCAACAACTGAGCACTGGTGCTTTAGGGTTGTTTCAGAGGTTCAGATGATAGTTCGAATAACCAGTTTTAGTCAAAGATAACCAGTTGAGTCAAACAGCTCTTTCAGATCTTCAGTGCTGATGATCTTTGTTCCACTGATTATTCCAATCTAATGACTAAGATAAATCCTGAATAATTTGGGGGTATGGATTTGTGATTAGTCCTATGGAAGCTGATTACTTCCTTCTTAGATACAATTATGATGTTTGGGTAGCTGCCATGAAGTAGGTGGTTGCGCTTGGTCCCAGACAAAAATGCTAAAGAGTTCAGCTTTTCCTCAGTTGAGGATAACTGAGAGAGCCCAGAGGGATAAGCATATGATCTAGTCAGTTATGCAAGCAGTTAAACTTTCTTAGTGTTGCTCCATTCTTTGTTAGTCTATAGAATTTGGCAAAGAATTTTCTCTCTTTAGAAACACTGCTCTGTAATTTGATGGTCATAACAAAAACATATTGACATGAATAAACCATAAAGAAATCTAATGGGAAAATGGGAAGTTTTACATTTTATAAAGGAGAGGCTGCAGTGAAACTCTTAAAAACACATTACGTTTTCATAGAATCCTCATAGTAAGTGGAAAGGCCTCAATAAGTCATGTGGCCTAACCTCTTGGTCCAATTTAGGAAGGATGAGTGCACGAGGCAAGATCTTCTACAGCCTCTCAGCAACGATTTATTATTGAAGTTTTTCCATAATCACTTTATTATTTTGCTATTGTTTGCAACATGGTTTTTGATTTTGAATGGGTTCGTTCTTTCAGGGATCAGAACAATAGATATAAAATGATTTCAGAAGATCCAAAAAATTCTATAAAGGAAATTTACCTTAACTGTGTAGACAAGTTAATTACTACGACTAATTCATAAATAGGCCTTTGTATAAACATGAGTATCACCTTCCTAACAAATTATTAATATGTCAGAGAGAAATTATAATTAGAACGTGTTAAGAGATTTTTTTAATTTAAAAATTCATTTGGCAATTTCTTGACATTATGTTGGATATTTTCTTTGTATGTAAAAATATCCAAAAGGAGAAAACAGAACACAGAGATGGTCCACTCACCAGTCAAAGCCATGCCAACTAATACAGATCCTTCCAAAATTTCTACTCGATGGAATAATGCTTTGGATCCAAGGTAGCAGGTCCGCTTTTGCTTTCTGCAGACATATTTCAGAATACTCTTTATACTCCACCAAAGACCCATAACAAAAAAGAAGGTTCCAGGGAGGGCATGACCTTGGAAACTCCCCATGATCTAGAAAAATAAGAATATACGGACTATGAAAGCATTTTATTTCTGGAACCTGGACAAAACATTACTTGTCCCCCTAAAGTACACTATCTTCTAATGATTATGGATGTATCACTGATTCAGAGGATCCTGTATCACTGTGGACAATAGTAGATCCCACTACAATATCAAAAATACCAATAAAAATTTAAAAATTCACATTTGATAAGCACTTAACCATGCACTGGTCACTATGTCAAGTGTTTTACATGCAACCTCCAACCTAATTTTTGTAACATACCCATGAATGAGGGATTATTATGCCATTTTCTAGAGGGATAGAGGTTTTCAAAAGTTTAATCCTTGCACAACTATTAAGCAAAGGTTCTGTTGTATTTAACACAGAGATCAAAAGGATTTCTTTAAATGACAGCATGTACTTCACCACACAGTCGCCCTTCAAGCATGTTAAAAGAAAAGTAATAAGAAAGGTTTACCTTTATGTTTAAAACTGAAATTATTGAAATGGCCTACAAAGTTTTTTTTGTTTGTTTTTTGATTTTTGTTTTTTTGAGACAGAGCCTCACTGTTGCCCAGGCTAGAGTGAGTGCTGTGGTGTCAGCCAAGCTCACAGCAACCTCAAACTCCTAGGCTCAAGCGATCCTTCTGCCTCAGCATCCTGAGTAGCTTGGACTACAGACATGTGCCACCATGACTGGCTAATTTTTTCTATATATTTTTAGTTGGCCAATTAATTAAGTGTCAAGCATAAAGTGCATGAAGGTACCCATTAGTGTTCATCCAGTATCTGTGAGCTGCTCCCCACTTTCCCCACCCTCTCCTCCAGTTGGATTAGAACCATGTTTTAATTCTGGCTAATGGACTGTGAACAGAACTGGCACGTGTCACTTACAAGCTGGGTCAGTTAAGAGTCTACATGACTCCTTTATCTCTCTCTTCCCCTGCGTTGGCAACTGTGCCATGACATCTCTATAACACAGAGGATGATCAACCAGTCGGCTTCTCATTTTCTAAGAAACAATAACTCACTGAAACTTTGAGGTTTATTGGTAAAACTTAGCTTAACCCCACCTTGCCAGATACCAAGCCAAATCAAATTACCAATTTTGTTTAGAGTATTGTCATATGGTGGAGTCACCTCTGGCTTATAAATGGAAATATGCTTCATTTTTGGTCAGTGCTATAAAAAATTAGTCTTGAATTACATGAGTTTTTAATTATGTGAGCAGCCTTTTGTTCAAATGTTTTGTAGCATCAACAGAATAATGAAGAGAGAATCCAGATCATCCTTGTGGATCTGACACCAGGCAGATCCAAGAAAACACATAAGAGAGAATTTCAGAATCGCCCCTGACCCAGCAGACGCCTTTATCTCTGTGGGTGAATACGGGGCCTCTCAGTTCAGGACAGACCCCTTTGGATTACTTCCCTATCCCTCTGACACACTGAAGCTTAGGGGTAAACTGTGAAGCTGACCCAAACACTAGAAGTCCCTTAGACCTCCACTCAAGACCCCAGATGGACATTTCAGGACACCCTTGAATCATCCAAACTGTCTAAGAGATTCAGGCTCAATATTTCACATAATGCTAAGCTCAGGTTCTTGTCCTAACTGCCCTTAGTGGTATAGTTTGAGGCATGTCCCCTAAGCTCTCTAACCTTAGTTCTTACTTAATAAAAGGAGGGTTTGGGCCTAGATGGTACCTGGAGTTCCTTCCTCCTCTGACAGTCCCTGATTTATTATTCTAGTCACCACCTTTGACCAGTGTTTTTGAGTTCTCCTGTTTGTTTTGGTTTAGACAACCATATAGGATTGCAAAACACTTCTACATGGGATTGAAAAATGCATCCAAACTGTAAAGTTTTTTAACTTTCGTGGAAAATAATTTTATATGATTTAAAGAGTCTCAAATATTTTCTATTTCTTAGTACAGGAAGCCCACTTGCAGGATTTATCCTGAAGACACAATTGGAAATATAGGTATTAGGATAATGATTAAATAAATAATGCAACCCATATAAATAAGCTTTCCAAATAACTTAAATGATAGGGGACATATTTACTTAAATGATAGGGGACATATTTAGTGACAAAAATTAGGATGACAAAAAAGGGGAAGTGTCTTTATCATTTATTGTTTATAAGACTCTAGGAAGGTTAACCTCTCAGTGCCACAGTTTCCTCTTCTGTAAAATGCAACAAATAACTGTCCCTACCCTAACAAAATTATTAATAAAATTATTACTCCAAAGCAGGTATTAATAACTCACAGTACTATTAAATAAGCTCATGCCATCCTCAAACCATCTCAAACTACCAGAGTAAAACAGAAGTAAAACCAAATGAACAATTCCACTTGGATAGTAATGATAGAAAAGCAAGATGCATCCATACAATTCATTTGGCAATCATTGATGTACTGCCTATAACATTTCTCTTGCTGTTTTCTGGAGGGTTACTGGGATCTTGTGTGGTTATCAATACCTTGACTGCAACTAGACAATAAACTTGAAAGGAGGAGTCATAAAATCTATTCTTTCTATTCCCCATTGGGCCTGTATAGTGCCTTATATTCTATGAGGTTCTAAATTGACAAGAGTAACTAAGTGCTTTTGTAATACAAGATCATATATTTACAAAATATCTCTACTCTGATGTTTCAAAGGCCATTCATACACAACATGCTCCCAAATCAAATTAATCATCTTGTCTACACACCCACTGCTAGAAAATAAATTTTCCCAATTACCTATTTTGGTTGACAACACTGCCATTCACCCCTTGCACAACCTTAAAATATGAAAATCATCATAGACTTTGGCTATTTCCCTAAAACTAATTGATTATTAGGACATATCATGTCTACTGCCTAACATCAACCCTCCCCGACCCCTCCTCCCCTAGGAGAAGGGGCTGATCTCCCTGAGCCCCTTCAATTTCACCTGCTTGGGAGGGGCCTGTTACACCTTCTCAAAATACTCAGTCCTCACTTTAGTAAATTCTTCATGTTTTTAGTCATTGAAGTCTGTCCTCCTCATTAGCCTCTATGACCATTACTTTATTGTGAGAGTCTTTGCAGCAGGCAATTAGGGCCTCACAGGGGTTAGGGACCTGGACCATTTCCATTTTTTTCAAGGACCCTGGTATATTAAAAAAGGGAGAAAATGCCAAAATACAGTAAGCAAAAATTGTGTTTGCTTTTAAATGTTTAGAATTACCTGATAAATATTTATACTATACATACGAACATATTACCTATGTTGTAGACAGCATGAAATTTTAAAATCTTGGCCCTCCCTGAATATTCAGCTCTAGGCCAAATACTCCTTCTGACCCACCCCATGACCAGCTAAGAGGCTCCTGCCGCCCCCAAAGCTGAAAGGATCAGTATCTCTCTGTGCTGGGATATAATAAGGTGGCAATGGGAAGTAGTCAAAGAAGGATAAGAGTTCATCAGAGTGGGGGAAAAAAATGAGTCCTTCTTCCTACTTTAGTTATAAAACTTCTGTATCTTCAACCTTTTAATCAGAAACAATCTGATGTTTCCAATCTTTCTGTGTTTAAAAGATCCAAACAACACAAAGTCAAAGCAGGCTTGCTATATTTGCCTGTCTAAGGGAACAAACAGATCCAGTTATCCCTGGTAATGAAAATGGCATTCAATTTACCTCACTTTCATTGTGAGAAAAAAAACTGCCCAGCTCCCCAAACATCACTCACTCTTGTCTGCTAGAGCCATTACCCATACATCCACCTGCATTTCCCTGCTTTACTACTGCCTGCAGGTGCAGCTTACTGCTTGGAAAAGACAAGGACAGTAGCACGGAGTTTGATTAGAGCTAAACCCAAAGGGCAGACACATTCTCCTCTGAAGGAGACAGCACAGGGCTTTCCTCACCCACAAAGTGGAACATACTTGTGGGCAGCCGATAGAAACCCAGGGAAAGCACCAAGGTAGGAAACAAGAAGGCCCTTCCTCAGCACCCTCCCTGCCTGATCCACCACTGAAACCTCCTGGGGAAAGTGGCTCACCCAGCCCTGACATGATTGGCTACAAGACTGAATCACTGGCTTACAGATGTGATTTATCCTAAAAATTCTTATTTCGACCCCATCCAAAGACGCCCTCCACTCATAATGACACCATACACTATCCTCTGGAGTGAAGACAAGAAAAACACAAACTCACTTACCACACAAAAGGGAAATATTTTAAAACTCTAGGAGTTAGAGATAACATTGGGCAAAGCCCAAGATATAACACAGGTGCTAGGTGTCAATTCCCAGGCATTACAGCCGTGGAAATCAGAGATCAGGTCTATACACAGAAAGAGGAGAGAATTCAAAGTACCCCAGATAAAAGGATTTAACAATTTTCTTGGTGGAATCTCAACCAAATACCTAACTTCAATATAAAATGAATACCACTATTACAAAAAAAAAAAAAAAAACCTAAACTAAAATTTCATCTAGAGTCACCACCAAAACAAAGCATTCGTAAGTCTTAGTGACTCATATTTTAAGATACGTGTGTAAATTCTAATATACCAAACAAATTTGAAATATTTCTTGAGCTTTACTTTACAATTTGCCTTAACACTGAAAGCAAAGCTACACCACAAGCATTTATATGCAGCCTTCATATTTCTTAGTTCTCCACCATTCTGTACCAGCACTTTCTCTCCCCAAATTCAACTGTTTTGAATGGGTTTTCTTAGTAAAATTATCCTTACCTTTACACTTTGCTCAATGTAAAGTCCAATTCAATTGTCTTCTCTCAACAACTTATAATGGTTCCAGACTCCAGAGGGTAAAGCAGATGCTAACTGGCCCTAGGTCTAAAACTGCCTACTCTTCCTCCTTTCAGACTAAATCACTGAGTTTGTCTTTCCAGCATGAGCAAATAAACCTTCACACTATGTCACAATGCATTTAAATCCAGGGTACACACTCTTTTAACCTCCTGCCTCCCTATCCAAACATTGTGTCACAGAGCAGCTCCAGGTAAGACTCACCTTGCCATCTCACCTACCAGGCCACCAGCCTCAGCCATGTACCACCTGCTTTGAGAACCACAGCCAAAGAAGCATATTACCTCTTCTGTCCATGAGGACAGAAGATGAAGGGAATGATTCCAGCAACACTAACATAATAGATCATGTTCTCTAAGTCTTAAGAAGATAATCCATTTTCTATCATGCTGTGCCTCAAGCAAGAGATTGCTAAAGGTGCTAGGGTTGAAGGCATGGCCAAAGTCAGAGTCACAGGAATAAGAAAAGATGGTAAAAAAAACATTGCTGTAGGTCCACCATACAAGACAAAGAATCTGGAAGGCTAGCCTCATCTACGCACCTTGCACAGCAGCCCCTCAGGCGCCTGAGACACCCATTGCAGAATGAACACAGCCTTTGCTCACAATAGAAAGCTTACAATTGATTCAAGAAACCCAAAAAATGGAAATCTATACTAGATCCTAACTAACAAACTAGTTACAATTCTATGAGAGTTGTTAAGATGACTGGCATGCCTAAGAGTGGGAGGGGGGCTCCATCTGAGGTGGGTGCATGGTGGAGGGGTCATCCTAAAGCAGTGTAGTGGAGGAGGGCCCACTGTGGCCAGGGGCAGTGGGAAGGAAGCATCTCAACAGTGGAGAGTGGCTTCAGTGGAGGCAAGAAAGCAGAAACGGGAGCTTTGGTCTGTCAGAGGGTTTCTCAGTCGCTCTCAGCCCAGCCAGCCCAGCCCCCAACAATAAGAGAATGAGTGCCCCTTCTTTTTGTAGACAATACTGCCAAGATGCAGGAATTCTATATGAATGGGTATGTAGAGACAAGTATAGTGGTACAAGGACCCTGAGATTTAAATATGACTTCCCTATCTCCATAGCCAAGAGGCCATTTATCCTCCTGTCAGTGTAATAATCATTAATGTGATCACTTACACTAGACCTACTATGTGGGCAAAGAGGGATGGATCAGCAACTGCTGCTCCCAAGGCCAGCATGACCATCTGGCCCTCTCAGAAAGAAAATAACCACTCTAGAGTGCTGTGACTGTATATATTAATGTTTTGTTTTATCTTCTTTTGACCTAGTCCATACCTCTGCCTCTTGTTCCCACCAGCAACCCCTCTCAATCTTTAAATAGCTAAAACCATTCATGGCACATAAGCTATTCTCAACCAAACATCTAAAATGACAAACACAACTCTAAACTTCAAAATATAAGACAAGATGAGGCAATCCAAAGACTTATATTTTAAAAAATAAAAAAGGGAAGAACAAAAGTTGTGTTGCATCACCCGCCTATAAGGAGCTTTTCAAAGTAAGTAGAAATCTGAACTGTTTCTGTTAGTAGTGATCTTGACATGGGAAGAAGGCATTCATTAAATACCTACTGTGTGCTAATAACTTTTCATACATCTGTTTATTTTGTCATTGAGACAACTCAAGGAAGTAAAACTGACCCTTGAACAATATGGGTTTGAACTGCATGGGTCCACTTATACACAAATTTTCTTCCACCTCTGCAACCCCTGAGACAGCAAGACTAACCGCTTCTCTCCCTCCTCCTCCTCAGCCTGCTCGACATGGTGATTTTCTTAGTAAGATTTTCTTTTCTATAGCTTACTTTATTATAAAAATACAGTACATAACATATATAACATACAAAATATATGTTAATCAACTGTTTATGTTACAGGTAAGGCTTCAAGTCAAGATAAGGCTACTAGTAGTTCAGTTTGTTGGAAGCCAAGTTATTGGATTTTCAACTGCATGAGGGGGTCAGCACCCCAACTGCCCCATTTTCAAGAGTCAATCATATTAGTGTCTCCACCATAACTATGAGGAAACTGAGGGTCCAAGAGATTTAGTGACCTACTCTAAGTTACAGAGTTTATAATAAAGACCAGAGCCAGGATTCCAGACTCGAAATCCCACACTGTTCCTCTAGATAAGGGCAAAGACTAGAAAAGGTTTCCCAACGGCCCTATTGAACAGTTTCAATCAAGTATCTTTGAGTAAGTTAAATACCATAGGGAAAAGGAATCTCTTTCTGGTCCTTTCTACCACTGGGCTGTCAGCACATAAGTAAAATAGGTGACATTTTGCACATCACCAAGAATATTTATTAATATTTACTACTACAGCAAAGTTGTAGTGTACATGGCTGCCATAACAAGGAAGGCTGGGCTGAGTAGCTACAATGACTTCATTTGCTGCAAATTGACCAATGTCTAGATGCTAGTGATAAGCATCAGACTGAATGTGAGTGATGTGGTAGAAACGTATAGATGTCATTCCATAGCTTCAAGCTTCATGTTGTTTCACAGTCCAAGTCAATGAACAATGACTGAGTACCATAGGGATCAAATACATCAGTTTTCAATTGCTACTATAACAAACTACTGCAAAGTTAGCACATTAAAACAAAACAAATGTATTCTCTTGAAGTTCTGCAGGTTCTCCAAATTTAAGGACCCATGTGATTAGATGGGGCCTGCCCGGATAATCCAGGATAATCTCTTTATCTGGGGTTACTGATTTAATCACATCTGCAAAGGCCCTTTTACCTTGTAAGCTAATGTACTGACAAGGGCTTACAGTCTGGCATGATAAAGAAGACAGACACAGTAGTGACTGTGATCCCAAAAAGACCTTAAGGTTGACAGTAAAGGATTAAAATGCTGTAAGTGCACTGAGCCTCTTCATTTAATTCAAGAGAGGGAGAGAGATATACAATAGGATTCTGGAAGATTTTAAAGACCATTTGAGCTGGACTTTGACCAATGAGTAGGATTTTGAAAGGTGGAGCTAAAAGGGAGAACTAGAAAATACAGCTAGAGCCCTTATATATATAAGAAGTCGATAAGTGATAGAAATGACAATACAAATTAACAATCCATGGAAAAAACAATAGTTACTACAACTAAGTTTCTATGCATGAATAAAAATTAAATGAGATTCCCTATTCATACCAGATTCAAAAATAAATTCTAGGTGGATTAAATATTTAATTGTGAAAATCCAATTTTAAAATTTTTAGAAGAAAATATTTGAAAATGTCCTTATGACCTCGAGATAAGAAAAAAATATTTAAACAAAATACAAAATGCAAAATAATGAAGACTGGGAAATCTGACCAGATCAAAACTTAAAACTTATACATACAAATGGCAAATAGTCACATTAAAAGATGTTCAATATCATTAGTCATTTAGGAAATACTAATTAAAATAATAAATACCAATATATACTCACTAGAATGGCTAAATTTTAAAAGGCTGACAATACCAAGTATTGGTAAGGATGTGGACCCAACTAGAACTCTTATACACTGCATGTGGGAACACAAAATGATACAGCCCCATTGGAAAGCCACTTGTCATTTTTTATAACATTAAAGATACACTCACCATTGACCTAGTAACTTCACTCCTAAGTATCTACCCAAGAGAAATGAAAATTATGCTCACACAAAGATTTATACATGGATATTCATAGTAGCTTTTATTCATAATAACCAAAACCTGGAAATAACCCAAATGCCCATCAACTAGTGAATGAATGAACAAACTGTGTGATATATCTCTGCAATGAAAAGGAGCAAACTACTGATACATGCAAAAACCTAGATAAATCTCAAAAGCATTATGCTAAGTCAAACAAACCAGACACAAAAGAGTACCTATTGCATACTTCCATTTATATTAAATACTAGAAAAGACAAAACTGTAGTAACAGCAGATCAGTGGTTGCCTGAAGGTAAAAGGAAGGGATTGACTGCAAATGTTATTAGGTGATGAGAATATTCTATATATTGATTGTGACAAAAATTACATATCAAATTAGACAGTTAAAAGGGGTAAATTTTATTGCATGTAAATTATATTTTAATAAAGCTGATCTGAAAAGAAGGGAACAGACACTACTTCTGCCCTTCTTCTCTTCTGAAGCCTGAAAAATGGTTGTGATGATTAACGCTTTGACAGCTATCTCAGATTATAAGGATAAGGCCCATATCCAAGGAATAGGAACAGTGAACTTGAAAGAGGCTTATTTCTAAAGACTTTGCAGATCCACCATTCAAACCCTGAATATCTAATTTCATGTGAGATAGAATCAAAATTTTATCTTGTATAAAAGCAAAAAATATTCAAATCTACCTTGAATAACAGCCCCCAAAAACCCTTAAAACTCCTATATGTCAAAATATTAGCTAGCTTTCTGTGTATCACTCTCAACTCATGTAACTCTCTGCATTTTAACTCATTTAATCCTCACAAAAAGCCTCTGAAATAGATACTATTATCACCCCCATTTATAGATGAAGAGATTGAGATACAATCAGAGATTAAGTAAAATATCTAAAGTCATCTGATGTAAAGTATTGGAACTGGGTTTCATACCCATTCTTGAGCTTATACCTCTCCCACAATGGTAGCATAGAGTTAAAAAACACACGACAGACAGAAAAGGTATTTGAAATAACTATAACTAACAAAGGGTGAGTGGCCAAAATGTAACTTTTTAATTAGGAATCAGTGTAGAATAAAGAAAAACTAGGATTAGGATCACAATGGCCAACTAGACACAGGTGGTGTGTGCCTCCTCCTCAGAGAGGAAGCAGAACAGTAAGCAGACTCTCACGTTTGAAACCGATTGCCAGGAGAGGATGCTAGGATTCACCAGGGAAGCCACGGGAAGCACCAAAAGGGGGTAAGCGGAGGGATCAGGGCAACTTTCCAGCTGGGGCCGGCTAACAGCTGGGAGAAGATCCTGGATGCTGTGAAGCACTAAGAGAGGAGCCACCAGGACTCCACTTTCTCAGAGGAGCTTTTACAGTCTTGGCTACAAGAGAACCCCTGACCCACACAGTTCTCAGGTCTTACACAGGAGATGCTTGGAGGTTACACAGAGACATAGTTCCCTAAAGGGAACTCGTGAGGAATTCCACAGGCATCTGACCTAGAGCAGCTTGAGCCAGGTGCCACTCTGAGAGCCAGACACCAGGGAACCAGGGACACACCTGTAGCCACTGCAAGGCTCTGAGGAGGGACACAGGAGCCAGGTGCTCCCACACAGCCCTGGGAAGGTGTCCACTGCCCCACCGTGGGCTGCAGTCAAGACGGAGAGTGAGTGGGCAGCATTCTCCACAGCTTCTCACTGATTCTGCCCGTCTGGGGGGGGGGGCTTCAGCCATTCTGGTGGCAAGTCCAAGGTGTCATTTTGTTAATTTGACACTGGACATGCCCGTCCTTGCACTGAGTTTGGGCTTCACACAGTTGCAGCCCTGGCCTGCTTGGGGAGAAGCATGGAAACGAACCTTTCCAGCACATATCTTGGATGGTGCTCACCATCCTGCTGTGGACCCAGCCTTGAGCAGACAACACTCCCCATAGATTCTTGTTCAAACAGCCTGCCTGAGAAGGCACCTGCCTTCTCTGGCCATAAGGCACCATTTCAGGAGTTTGAAGCCAGACAGCAACCTGCCCTTGGCCTAAATTCAGGCTGACACAGTCCTGCCCAGCTGAGAAGGGTGGAGGGAAGCCAAACGCTCCTACCCATACCTAGGACAATTACCACAACTCTGCTACAAGCTGCAGTAAGACCAAGACAGAAATGGACAATATCCCCCAGCATCTCACCCACACTGTTTCCCTGGAAGGGGCCCCACCCTCTCTGGTCACAGACTCAAGGAGCCAGTTTGGGAATTTAAAGCTGGGCGACACTTTGCCCTCAGGCTCAGTTCAGGTTGGTGCAAGTGCAGCCTGGCCCAGCTGAAGAGGAACAGGGAAGCCCAAGCTCTCCTACCTATTCCTGGAACAATCCCCACCACCCGCTACAAGCTGCAGTGAGACTGAGATAGATGCAAGTGAATGGCACTCCCTGCACACTGTTTGCCTGGAAGAGGCTCCACCCTCTCCAGTCACAGGCCTAAGGTACTGTTTTGGGAGTTTAAAGCTGGACAGCCCAGGAAGGGACCTGGGGACAAGGACTTCCCGATCTCAAACTACCCAGTGCTGCAGAAATAGCCACCTCTATAACCAAGACATAAGCTTTTGGCACAGGTATGCTGCAAGATGGCCAGATCTAGGCTTGCATGGGGGTACACTCCCACTAGTACACTGATCACTGTGCCCTGCCTCTAACAGAGCACCTGTCATACCCAGGATTCCACGGAGACTGAGGTGCACTCCCTTCCCTCTAAAAAGCCACAGTGGGCACTTTGGTGTTCCTCAAGGACTAAAGCTACCAGCTCCCCTGAGCGAGGTCAGGGCTAGCAGTCCTCTCTCCAAGCTGCCTATCTCTTCTGGAAGGAGCCTACCCTTCCTGGAGGCAAGTCCCTGCCACAACCACACCTCCCCTGAGAGCATTTCAGCTATAGCCCACAGGTAGTCTGGTAGTTTTGCATACAGTGGATTGAGCTGCCCCCATCACCTCTGCTGCAGCTGGGTCAGGGTGGGTGCTGGGAATCTGGACACTTTTCTGCCTCTGAAAAATAGAGACCAATATCATGGCTGACAGAGGGAGATGTGAACAGCATGTGCTCCACAGCTGCCTGCTTCTACTAATCTCATCAAGAGGAGCCCCTCCTGTTGGAGGCTCACAGTGTATCCACCCCTTCTCCTGCCTAAGCATTCTTCCAGAGCAGATCACCCCACCCATCACTACCACAGCCAGCCCCTGATCTCAGGGAAGCTTGAGAGCAAGTTTTCCAGCTTGGTCTCCACCTGGTCCCCTCTAGGACACAAGGCAATCCAGGGGCCTTGGATCTGGGGATTACCTAACACAGACCACCACTGCTGGCACCTGAACACCCTCCCAGGGGTCTGAGCTCCAAATGACCGAAATCACCAGCAGCAACACAGTGGACACCTTCCTGCACAAGCTGAAAGGCAGTATACCTATCTATCCCTCTCTACATTGAGCAGCAGAGTTCCAGAGAGAAGAACAGGTGAACCACAAAGCTATTTATTTTAAGCTCAGGGAAGAGGTTCCAGATGATAAGGAATCAGCATAAGACTTCTGGCAATATGAAAAAAACAGGCTCCCTTGACACTAAGGATCACACTAACTCTCTAGCTATAGACTTCAAAAGGATCACACTAGTTATAGACTCCCAAAGGATCACACTAACTCTCTAGCTATAGACTTCAACCAAAAGGAAATTTTGAAATGTCAGACATGGAATTCTAAGTATAGATCACAAGTAAGCTCAATGGGATCAAAGAGAAAGTTGAAAACCAACAAAGAAAAAAAACCGAAAAAATCAGGATATGAATGAAAAATTCACTAAAAAGATAATTTAAAAAAATTAAGAATCAAATCAAGAACTCACTCCTATTTATAATAGCTGCAAAAAAATGAAATACTTTGGAATATACTTAACTAATGAGGTAAAGGATCTCTACAAGGGAACTAGAAAACACTGATGAAGAAAGTGTAAATGACAGAAACAAATGGAAAAGCATTCCATGCTCATGGATTAGAAGAATTTATATTGTTAAAATGTCCATACTATCCAAAATAATCTACAAATTCAATGCAATTCCTATCAAAACAATACTAAAATTTATATGGAACCAAAAAAGAGCATGAATAGGCAAAGCAATGCTGAACAAAAAGAACAAATCTAGAGGAGTCAGATTACCTGACTTCAAATTATACTACAAGGTTATAGTAAATAAAACAGCACAATACTGCTTTAAAAGCAGACACACAGACCAATGGAATAGAATAGAGAACCCGGAGATAAACCCAAATACCTAAACCAACAAAAGTATACAGTGGGGAAAGGACACCCTATTCAGTAAATGGTGCTGAGAGAATTGGATAGCCTCACGCAGAAGAATGAATCTGGATCCCTATCTCTCATTATATACTAAAATTAAGCCAAGATGGATTAAAGACTTAAAACTATAAACTAAAGACTTGAAACTATAGACTAAAGACTAAAGAAACTAAAGACTTGAAAGTATAAAAATATTAGAAGAAAATTTAGGAAAACCTATCCTTGACATTGGTCTAGGTAGAGAACTTATGACTAGTACCACAAAAGCAAATACAACAAAAACAAAAATATATAAATGGAGCTTAATTACACTAAGAAGCTTCTACACAGCAAAAGAAATAATCAACAGGGTAAACAGACAACCTACAGACTGGTAGGAAATATTCATAAGCTATACATCTGAGAAAGGCCTAATATCTAGAATCTATAAGGAACTCAAACAAATCAGCAAGGAAAAAAATAAATAACCCCATTAAAAAGTGGGGAAAGAAATGAACAGACATTTTTCAAAAGAAACAAATGTCCAAAAAACATATGAAAAAAATGCTGAACCTCACTAATCATTAGGGGAATGCATATTAAAACCACCATGCGATACCACCTTACCCTGTCAGAATGGCCATTATAGAAAAGTCAAAAAACAATAGATGCTGGCCTGGATGCTCTGAAAAGTGAACACTAATACTCTGTTGGTGGGAATGTAAATTATTATAACCTCTATGGAAGACAGTATGTAGATTTCTCAAAGAACTAAAAGTAAACCTGCCATTTGATCCAGCAATTCCACTACTGGAGATCTATCTACCCAGAGGAAAAGAAATCATTTTATAAAAAGACATCTGCACCCATGTTTATCATAGCAGAATTCACAATTGCAAAGATATGGAACCAGCATAAGTGCCCACCCACTGAGGAGTGGATAAAGGTAATGTGGTATATGTGTACCGTTGACTACTACCAAGCCATCAAAAAGAATGAAATAATGTCTTTTGCAGCAACTTGGATAGAATTGGAACCCATTATTCTAACTGAAGTAACCCAGGCACAAAAAACAAAATACGCTTGCTCTTTGCTCTTGGAGTGGGAGGTGAAGAAGGCGGCCTGAATCACTCGAGCGGGTAGTTCTCCTACAAGATCATCTTCACGGAACTACAGGGAAGCTTCGAGGGGCAGCAGCACCGGGAAAAGGAAGAAAGTGACTCAGTGGATTTACTGTGAAGTTCCGAGAATCCGAGTGGTACTGCGCGGATTGGAGTCTAAGCTGGCCGCGCTTAGCGGCCAGCCATACGGCTGTGCGTTCCTTCCTACAGGAGAACAGCTTCTCCCTCACCGACCTCCCGCCCACGCAAGCAGAGAAGTGCCTGAAGACAGCGTGAAGAGGTAACATGGACGGGCAGGCAGGCTGGAGAGGAGGCAGGAGCGGAAAGTAATTTGAAATCTCCAGGGCACCGTGTAAGGTCGCCATTGCTGGGAGAACTATAAACACTACAGGCTTACGCCTCACTTGTGAAGGGACAGAAAAGTGAGACAGATTGCTCATTTGA